>CAUYUJ010010542.1:12500-25000 GCA_963575745.1 Prorocentrum cordatum
TCCGAATCGGAACCCGAAGCCGAACCGAGTCGGAACCTGGAGCCCTCGAAATCCAATCGAGTCGAATCGAACGGGTCGAAATAGGAGCCCTGCAGACTCTGGGCCCCCCCACCGGGCTCCCCGGTGGTGGCGCAGGGTGGGCAGGGGTGGGGGTGGCGGCGGCGGAGCGACCTGAGGTGAACGCCGCGCCGCCGACGTGCGCGCCGCCGACATGCGCGCCGCACCGTACTGGCGGCGCCAACGCGCCGCTGGGACGCTCGAGGGGGGCATTGGTCGTCGTCGTCGTCGCCGTCGCCATCCTCTCCTCCGCCTCCCCATCCTCCTCCTCCTCCTCCTCCTCCTCCTCCTCCTCCTCTCCTCCTCCCCCCCTCTCCTCCCCCTCCCCTCCTCCTCTCCTCCTCCTCCTCCTCCTCCTCCTCTCCTCCTCCTCCTCGCAAGGCTCGTGCCCACATCCATTGCAGCTTCGAACTTCCGGCCCCCCCCCCCCCAGAGGCCCGAGGAGCACCGGGTACGGACAGAGAGCTGGCCCCTGGAGGCTTTGTTTTTATCTATCTCGGGGGCGCCTCGGTCTCGCGACGCCCCTTCCAAGCAAGTCCAAGACGCCCTGGATAATGGCAGGAGGAGGAGGAGGAGGAAGAGGAGGAGGAGGTTCCTGACCCGCAGGCTGGTTCCTGGGAGCTCTTAAGTGCCCCTCGTATGCGCTCGCTACTGCTGTCCTGTTTTCTAAGATATGTTCCTGTTTTCCAGTTCTATGTTCTCTGACGCCCACTCCAAGAACGTCCAAGAAAACCCAAGACGCCCCCTCTATGGGCTGCGCACTTCCCCTCTTTTGACCCTCGATGTCGTGATTCGTTTCGCAGCCTCGGCCCCAAGAACCCAAGAGGTCCTCGAGCACTTCCTCACCCTGGGGCCAGCTTTTCCTCCCCTCCACCTCCTCCTCCTCCTCCTCCTCCTCCTCTTCTTCTTCTTATTCCTCCTCCTCCTCCACCTCCTCCTCTTCCTCCACCTCCTCCTCCTCCTCCTCCTCCTCCTCCTGCTCCTCCACTTCCTCCTCCTCCTCCTCCTCCTTCTCTTCTCCTCCTCCATTTCCTCCTCCCCAATCCTCTCCTGGAACCCTCATCCCCTCGACCCTCCCGCCCTTCCGTCCGCCCTCACCCTCCTGCCTCCTCCCTCCCGCCTCCTCTCCCCTCCCCGCTGCCCTCCCCCCCCCCCCACCGAGTCGTTCCTTGGCGGTCCTGGGGCCGTGCGAGGGCCCCGGAGGCCGAACGCGCAGGCCGCAAACGCACGCATGCTTCAGCAGAAACTCTCGCCTGGCGAAGGGCCCAACCATACGCAGATGTGAGTGCCGCAAGTGCGAGTACCGTCCGGGGTGGAACTCCCCATGGGGCAACGCGCCCGCACGCGGGCTGCGCCACTGGGGCCTTCGGGCGGTGGAGCTGCCTGTGGGGCCACGAAAGGGGAGGGGTGTGCCGCAACGGGGGGTGTCGCCCACATGCGGGCTGTGTCACCGGGGCCTCAGGTGGAGCTCCCTGCGGGGCCAAGAAAGGTCTGAGGGGTTTGCCGAAACGAAGGTGACGCCCAATTGCGGGCTGCGCCACTGGGACCCTGGGTGGAGCTCCCTGTAGGGCCACGAAACGCGAGAGGGGTGTGCCGAAACGAAGGTGACGCCCAATTGCGGGCTGCGCCACTTTGAACCTGGGTGGAGCTCCCTGTAGGGCCACGAAACGCGAGAGGGGTGTGCCGAAACGGAGGCGTCGCCCACATGCGGGCTGCGGCATTGAGATATTGGGTGGAGCTCCCTGTGGGGCCTCGACACGTGTGAGGGGTGTGCCGAAACAGGGGTGTCGCCCACATGCAGACGGCGCTATTGGGACATTGGGTGGAGCTTCCTCTGGGGCCACGAAACGTGTGAGGAGCGTGCTGAAACGGGGGGTGTCGCCCACATGCAAGCTGCGCCGCGGGGACCGTAGCTGGAGCTCCCTGTGGGGCCACGAAACGTGTGAGGCGTACCAAAACGAGGGTGACGCCGACATGCGGGCTGCGCCACTAGGACCCTGGGTGGAGCTCCCTGTAGGGCCACGAAACGAGTGAGGGGTGTGCCGAAGCTGATGGCGATGATGGTGATGATGACGGCAATAATGACGGCGATGTTGATGCTGCTGCTGCTGCTGATGATGATGATGATAATGGTGGTGATGATGATGATGACGACGACGATGATGCTGCTGATTGTGATAAACGTGATTATGATGGTGATGATGATGCTGATGATGCTGATTGTGATGATGATGCTAATGATGATGATGATGGTGGTGATGGTGGTAATGATGATGATGATGATGATGATGATGATGATGATGGTGATGATGATGATGATGATGATGATGATGATGATCATGATGCTGATGATGATGATAATGATGATGATGATGATGATGATGATGATGATGATCATCATGATGCTGATGATGATGAGGATGATGATGATGATGATGATGATGATGACGGTGATGGTGATGATGATGACATTGATTGTAATGATGACGGCCATGATGGTGATGATGAGGAGGAGGAGGAGAAAGAGAAAGAGGATAAGGAGGAGGATGATGGCGATGATGACGACGATGACGATGACTATGATGATGGTGATGATGATGCTGCTGATGATGATTATGAGACGAAGGGTGGAAGGGATCGAACTTGCGGCTGGCACCCTCATTCATGTTCAGGCCAGGAGGACGAGGAGCAGGAGCAAAAGGAGGAGGGGGAGGAGGAGGAGGAGGAGGAGGAGGAGGAGGAGGAGGAGGGGGAGGAGGAGGAGCGGGGAGAGGAGGGGGAGGGGGAGGAGGAGGAAGAGAAAGGAGGAGGAGAAGGGGAGAGGGGGGGGGCGGAGGAGGAGGAGGAGGGCCTCCTCCTCCTCCTCCTCCTCCTCCTCCTCCTCCTCCTCCCTTCCCCGCCCTCCTCCGGCAGGACGGCGACTCGCCCGCCTCGCGCCTCCTCGTGCGCGTCGCAGCCGAGCTGGGCGGACTTCGAGGTGGACCGGGAGGAGGCCGGCGGGCGCTGGCAGGACGGTGTGTGGGACCTGGTTCAATGGCTTGAACCTACCGGGGGACGCCCCCTCGCCCCATGCCACTGATCTGGCCTGCCGTCACCCGAAGGAGCACCAGCTAAGGCAGACCTCGTTTGAGCTCAGACTCTTTTAGAACAAGATAGCGCGCGTCGTGTGGCTGGCACATATCACCGCTGGCAGATAACGTGATACGTTGCGCGCACTACGAACGGCATACCTGCGCGCCAAACAACAGGCGCGGCGGCAACGGGGGTGGTTGAAGCGGAGGGCGTCATGTTATCTACTGGGTGGGTGGATGGGTCGGAGGCCAGATAACGCGAGTTATGTGCTCGCGCAAAAAGACTTCAGCTCTTCATTGATTCTGGCCAATGCTTCGAGCTCCGAGACCCAATCGCCAACCAGCTCGACTACGCAGGGCCCTGGAAGTACTAAATTTTTGCGGGCAGGAGTTGTCTTCACAGCCACTGCGTCGCCAGACCCCCGGCGTCGTGACTTGTTCATGCCGCGCCCCCCAGAAGTCCAGCCCCCATTCCCCGGGACCGGGTTTTCATCCTGACTCGTTGCACTGACTGCCCCGAGGCCCGGAAAGGGCCCCGGAGGCCGAAAATTGAGGAAGCACTTCCCGTCGTGATCTCTTCCTGACTCGATGGGGGGGTCTGCTATAGGCCTCTCTGGGAGGGGGCGCCCGACGGCCGAGGCGCCGTGGACGCGGATCAACCTCGCGCCTCGCGGGGCCCGGCTTGCATCCCTCCAGGTCCACTGCGCCTCGGGCGCCCGGCCAAGGGATCCCCAAACACCAGGATGCAGCCGATGTGGACTGAAGGGGCCCGGGGGCACACACACACACATAAATACACACACAAATCCCAGGATGCCAGATGTTCATTGATATTCTTGAGATTCGTATTCTCTAACACTTCCCACAATTTCCAACACTCTCCCGGGAATCGAAGATTGATTGTGTCTGTGTGTTTCTCTCCCTCCTGACGGATGTACATCCTTCCCGCAATCCTCTGGGGAAACCAAACGGTACCGATACCGCTACGCCCCGCACCTCCCCCAGGATGCGCTCTGAGATGAATCTCGAGGCGATCCGAGCGGTGGCGACGAGGGCCTCCCAGGAGGCCACCTAAAAGGGGAAATCGAGGGAAGGGTCGTGGTATGGACACCTTCCTCCTCCGATTTCCCCTCCTTCGGGCCAGAGACCCAGACCCCCGACGTCGTGATTCATCATGGCGCGACCCCCAGAGGTCTGGACCCTTTCCCAAGGACCGGCGTTTCCTCCCGGGTGGTCTTGTGGCGGCCCCGCGAGGCCCAGTGAGGGCCGAAAAGAGCGGCCCCCCCCCGTCCGGGATTTTGTTCGCTCCTGGAGTAGAGGCCTCCTAGATGGGGTCGGAAAGGATGGGGTCGGAGGATCGCGCCGCATCGCCGATACATTGGCGAAGTACTGGCGATGCATCGTCGTCGTGGGCCATGAATCGACGACGTCGACGTGGAGCAAAGCGTGCTCCACATCGTGCCGCACCGGCGATGCATCGGCGATGCGGCGCGATCCTCCGGGCCCATCTGCTCGCACCCCATATTGGGAGGCCGAGATCCCACCCCATCTGGGAGGCCGAGATCCCAGATCCCCGACGTCATGGTTTTCTCAAGACGCGACGCCCAGAGGTCCCGACCCTTTCCCCGGGACCGGCTTTTCATCCTGAGTGTGTTTTTGACGGCGCCGAGGCCCCGCGAGGGCCCCCCGAGGCCGAACATCGGGAAACGCCTCCCGCGGTGACTTCTGCCCTGACCCGAAGGGGGTCTGAGGTCTGGGACCCATGGGATGGGTGCCTGCTGGGGGGACGGCGCGCCCGAGGGCCGCGCGTGTACCAGACCACCAGGAAGAGCGAGAGCCCCTGCACGGCCCGGCTGCTCCTGCCGGGCGGGCGGGGTGCCGCCCACACCCCGCGGGGGGGCATCGCGGGGGGGGGGGGGGGAGGGAGGAGGGAGGAGGGAGGAGGGAGGAGGGAGGAGGGAGGAGGGCGGAGGGAGGAGGGCGGAGCGGCCGCGGGCGTCCGCCCCGCCGCCCGGCTGGGCACGCTCTCGCGCCTCTCTCGCGCCCTATACCCAGACCCCTGTCCCCTGACCTTCCAGGATGGCTAACAAAAAGCACCAGGACCTCGACATCTAGATTCCTGTCCAGGTTTCAAAACGTCCAGATAGGTCTGTGGGTCTGGAGGGCTATTTTTCTACCGCTCTGGAAGGTCAGGGTCCCACACCCCCGACGTCATGACTGTTTCATGGCGCGACTCCCAGAGGTCCCGGGAGCCTTTTTCCCTGGCCGCCTGTAGGAGGACGTGCCCGACCTACGCTCTGCAGGATCCTGCAGGATCCTGCGCCGCAGACCCGAGTCAGTGGCGCCCCTGGCCCTGCAGGAGCCTGCAAGAGCTGGCGCTCTGGCGGACCCCCGAGTGCATTGGCCCCCGTCGCGGGGCCCCCCGACCGGGAACCCAGACCCCCGACGTCATGTTTTTTTTCATGACGCGGCCCCTAGAGGTCCGGACCCTTTCCCTGGGACCGGTTCTTCATCCCGACTCGTTTTTGGACGGTCCCGAGGCCCGGTGAGGGCCCCCCGCGGCCGAACACAGCGAGAAGCCTCCCGTCGTGATTGTCTCCTGACTCGGGGGGGGGGTGGCTTCGGGGGCCGCGCATGGACAAACTTCAGGACATCGGGGTCCGGGACGGCGCCCGTGCTCAAGCGGAACACAGCGACGGAGCACGAGCCCCTCCGCCAGAGGCCGCGGGGCCCGTGAAGGTGCCCCTGCAGTGGAGGAGGCCGACTGCTCCAGGCACGAAGGACCCAAGGCTATCAGCAACGACAGTCGAACCTGGGCCAGAGGCCCTCCGCCCTCCCAGACGCGCAGAACGTCCAAAAGGTGCCCTCCCCTGGGGTGCACAGGAACATCTGGCGGACGCGAACCTGCCGTCGCTCGGACGTCCATTTCCCGTGCATTTGTCGGTTTCGCGCGTGTGTTTTTCTTGCTCGATGGTCCAGGATGGTCCTCGATGGTTCTCGCCGAGAAAGAATGCACACGTCCGAGCGATGCCAGGCGAAGAGCAACAGGGCACCCTCCCCGAACCGACCTCGATCTTATGCCTCGGCCCGGCCGTGCCCGGCCATCTGGAGCAGCCAGGGCGTGGCTTGGGGCGCATACACGGCACTCGACCGCACCGGGCCATGTGGAGCACGCCGTACCCGTCGGAACACCCAGGGCGCGGCGTGGGCGCTCTGGGCAGGCTGTCCAGCCGCAGTGCCCCGAGGGCCAAGGCTCGAGAGGCTCGACCCGAGAAAGGAACCTCGCGACGACGGAGGGGAAAAGACAGAGGATGAGGATGATGATGCTAATGCTGATGCTGATGCTGATGCTGATGCTGATGCTGATGCTGATGCTGATGATGATGATGATGATGATGCTGATGATGATGATGATGATGATGATGATGATGACGATGATGATGATGACGATGATGATGGTGATGATGATGGTGATGATGGTGATGATGACGATGAGGAGTAGGAGGAGGAAACGGAAGAGGACGATGAGGCGGGAGAGGGGGAGGGGGGGAGGGAGGAGGGATGGATGGATGGTGGACAGCGCCTTGAGGAGGTCGGGATGCGACATCACAGAAAGCAGTGGGGCATCGACCCGAGCCAAGTCACCCCAGAGGCCCCTGCCTCTCCTCTGGCCCTTCCGCGGGCTACGAAGGGGAGCCGCCGTACTCACGCTGCTCGCGTGCGGGGGCCGTCGGAGCGTCCGAGAAGGCCCGCGGGACCGAGGTAGGATTACGTCGGGCATGTCCTCCTGCGGGCGGATGTGGAAGAAACACGAAAACATAGCCAGAGCACATCCAGAAATAATCATAAAAAAGTGGCCGAACAATCGTCCCCAGACTACATGTTGACTTTTCCTGAATACTCCTCCTGTAGAGGGGCGTTCCCGACTCAACAGAAACATTGACTTTTGGCGCTTCGCGCGGAGTTCTTGGATCTGCGCTGGGCCCCCCCCTCCCTGGCGCGCGGAGCGCGACAGGGACGGCGTCGGAGGCGCCGGCGGGGGCCCCGTACCCAAGCGGAGCGCCACAAGTTTATGTTCATGGCGTTTATGTTCATGGCGCCGAGGAACTGGCCCAGACCCTTGACGTCATGTTTTTTCATGACCTGACCGCCAGAGTGAAGTCGGGCGTGTCCCTCTGCAGGAGGAGTGTTCAAAAATAGTCAAAAATAGCCCCAAGACGATTTTGTTTGACTATGTTTGAATGTTTGGGAATATTTTTGTTTTCTTTTTTTATATACTTCGTCCGAAATCCGCCTGTCGGGGGACACGCCCGACCTAACCCCAGAGGTCCAGACCCATTTCCCGGGACCGGATCTTCATCCCGACTCGTTTTCGGACGGCCCCGAGGCCTGGTAAGGGCCCCCGGAGGCCGAGAATAGCGAAAACCCCCCCGTCGTGTTTTTTTCATGGCTCGAGGGGGTCTGGGGGGGGAGGAGGGAGAAGGAGGAGGAGGAGGAGGAGGAGGAGGAGGAGGAGGAGGAGGAGGCCTCGATCCTGGCCAGTCAACTACCCCGACCTTCCAGGAGGGCAAAAAATAACACCAGGATATCGATATCTTAATCCCTATCAAGGCTTTAGGCAGCCCAGATAGCTCTATAGGTCTGGAGGGCTATGTTTTAGCACTCTGGAAGGTCAGGGTACTGGAGCGCCCTTCCCCCATACCCCCTGGAGCCATGACAAAAAAATCACGGCGGGAGGTCTTTCGCTCTCTCTGGCCTCCGGGGGCCCTCACCGGGCCTCGGGGCCGTCAAAAAAACGAGAAGGGCTGAAAACCTGGGGAATAGGTCTGGACGTCCGGGGGTCGCGTCAAGGGAAAATCATGACGCCAGGGACCCTAGATCCCCGACGTCATGATCTTTCCATGACGCGACCCCCAGAAGCCCAGACCCATTCCCCTTTTGACCGTCTCAAGGCTTGGTGAGGGTCTCCAGAGACCGAGAATAGCGAAAAAACTCTCGGCAGGATTATTTTCATCGCTCGAGGGGGTCTGGGATCTGGGTTGCGAACCGGCCACGGCCGACATGGACCATGACCAAGATAGGCATCGCCAAGATTAGGTCGTGCCTGTCCTCCTACAGGCGGATATTGGAAGACAAATCAAGCATAGTCAACACATGCTCGAATCTAGTCAAACATAGTAGACAAATCGTCCCCAGACTATTTCCTAACTATTCTTGAAGACTCCTCCTGTAGAGAGGACATGCCCGACTCAACGCCAAGAGCCCGCGCCAGGCCGGTCCAGGTCCCGGCGCCTCTTGCCTAGAGTGCTGCGGCACACGCGCGCACACACGAGACCGTCGCGTTCGCCCGCGGCTGGGGGTCTGGGTTGCGAAGCGGCCACGGCCGACATGGACCATGACCAAGATAGGCATCGCCAAGACCCCGCGCCAGGCCCAGACCCCCGACGTCATGATTTTTTCATGACGCGACCCCCAGAGGTCCGGACCCGTTCCCCGGGACCGGTGCTTCATCCCGAGTCGTTTTCTGTCGGTCCCGAGGCCCGGTGAGGGCCCCCAGAAGCCGAAAACAGCGAAACGCGTCCCGTCGTGATTTTTTCCGGACTCGAGGGGGCCCGGGGGCAGGTCCTGCCATGGCCCCGGCGCCCCTTCAGCCCCGAGTGCTCCGGCACACGCGCGCACGCGCGAGAGCGCCGCGCTCGGAGCGCGCTCTCCGCCGCCCGCGGCTGCCTGACTCCCCCCTCCGCGCCTCGCCTGCCCCCGCGGTGCCCAGCTCGACCCGGTCACTGCCCCTGGGGCTTCCGTCGGTCAGGTCCCCCGTTTTCAGGCGAATTTTGGACGAAGCATAGAACATACAGCCCCCAAACATGTCAGAAAATAGCTGCACAACAAAAATCGAGAATTGCCCCCGGATCTGTTTTTTGACAACGGTTGAAGATTCCCCCTGTAGAGGGACATGCCCAGCCTAACCAAAATATGTTAGAAAACAGCTGCACAAAAAAAACGTCCCCAGACTATATTTTTTGACGACGGTTGAGGATTCCTCCTGTCGAGGGACATGCCCGGCTGAACCCTCGGCTGCCCCGGCCGCGTCTGGGACCCAAGCCGCCGCGACACGCAAACAAGCACCAATTTCCGATCGACCCGCAACCCGGCACCGCGCGCCGAGCCCCCGAGTCCGCGCAGGCCGCGCCCTCGGGCCGAGCGGGCCGCACCCTCGGGCCGAGCGGGCCTCGCCCTCGGGCCGAGCAGGCCGCGCCGAGCGCCCCCCGCCGCGAGGGGCGGCCGCCGCGCGAGGGGCGGCCGCCGCGCGGGCCGCACGAGCCTCCTCCTCCAAGTCCTCGTCCTCGTCCTCGTCCCCGTCCGCCTCCTCGTCCTCCTCCTCCTCCTCCTCCTCCTCCTCCTCCGCCTCCTCCTCCTCATCTTCCTCCTTATCTTCCTCCTCATCTTTCTCCTCATCTTCCTCCTCCTCCTCCTCCTCCTCCTCCTTCTCCCCCATCCTCCTCCTCCCCCATCCTCCTCCTCCTCCCCCTTCCTCCCCCAACCTCAAACCACTCCCGGCCCCCCTCCCCTGGCTGGCGAGAAATAGAGGCCTCCTCGATGGGGTCGGAGTAGGTGGGGTCGGAGGATCGCGCCGCATCGCCGATACATCGCCGATGCATCGGCAATGCATCGGCGATGCATGGCCGGCGTCGGCGTGGAGAAAATCGGGCCCCACATCGAGCCGCATCGCCGACCCAGACTCCCCTTCGAATCATGAACAAAATCACGAGGGGGGTTGTCGCTGTTTTCGGTCGGGGATCTTCTGACCCGGGTCAGTCCAAACCCTGGTCAGTCAGGCCATGCAAACTCCTGCAAGCTCCTGCACCCAAACCCGGGTCAATGCGAAGGATCCTGCAGGATCCTGCACCCAAACTTGGGTCAATGAGACCCTGGCCCTGCAGGGTCCTGCAAGACCGAGGCGCTCTGGCTGACCCCCGTTTGCATTTACCCCCGTCTCAAGGCTCCCGATTCGGACCCATGGGGGCCCTCAACGGGCCTCGGGACTCACAACCAAACGATTCAGGATGAGAAGCCGGTCCCGGGGAAGAGGTCCGGACCTCTGCGGGTCGCGCCACGAAACAAAAAAGCCATGACGTCGGGGGTCTGGGGCGGGCGAGGAAGGAGGGAGGGTGACGGGGCCCCAGGATGGGGCCTTCGATGGGCCCCCCAGGGGCCTCGGGGAGGAGGAGTACGAGGAGGGGGAGGAATACCCTGGGAATACCCTGCGAAGCACCAGTCGTGCTCAATGCGATCACTCTACCCGCACATTCTGCTACTGCTGCTGCTGCTGAGCCTGTCCCTCCTGCCCGCCCGCGCTGACGCTGACCCCATCAAGCCTGCTAGCGGCGGCGGCGGCAGAAGCAACAACACGAACGCGGGCTCGGCACCCTTCCCTCCAAGCCGGGAGGAGGAGGAGGAGGAGGAGGAGGAGGAGGAGGAGGAGGAGGAGGAGGAGGAGGAGGAGGAGGAGGAGGAGGAGGGGAAGGAGGAGGGGAAGGAGGAGGGGAAGGAGGAGGAGGGACGGGGAGGGGGAGAGAGTCGAGGAACCACAAGCAGCAGCAACATAGCCTGCCTGTCGACGCGCCGCGTGCGGACTTGGGAGGCGGGGTCCAAAGGTGTCAAGAGACTCAGCCTCCCCTGAGATCTGACGCTGCAAAACAAAAAGCAGAGAATGGCAAAAAATCGCGACCAGAGCCCCAGACCCCATCCTCCTGCGTCATCGTTCGAGCTGGATCGATCTGTGAGGGTCCCAGGGCGAGCGAAGCCGAGCGTTGCGACACAAATTGTAACGCCAGGATCTCAGGATCTGAGGGAGGGCAGGGGGGGAAAGGAGGAGGAGGGAGGAGCAGAATATCATGCACGGCGTCGAAAGCTCCGCCAGGGAACCCAGCGTCGATCCAAGAGATCAGCGCGGAGCGCCGAACGTTGATGCGGAGCTCTCCTTCCAGAGACGGAGGCGGGAGGGATGGATGAGGGAGGAGGATGAAGGAGCCAGCGAGGGAGGAGGAGGAGAAGAGCAGGAGGAGGAGGAGGAGGAGCATGAGGAGGAGGAGGAGGAGGAGGAGGAGGAGGAGGAGGAGGAGGAGAGAAGGAGGAGGAGTAGAGAAGAGGAGGAGGAGGGACGAGGAGGAGGAGGAGGCGGAGGCGGAGGAGGAGAAGGACGAGGAGGAGGGAGGAGGCGGAGCAGAGAAGAGGAAGGAGGAGGAGGAGGAGGAGGAGGAGGCGGCGCAGGAGAGGAGGAGGAGGAGGAGGAGGAGAGGAGGAGGAGGAGGAGGAGGAGGAGGAGCGAGAAGGAGGATGGAGGAGGAGGAGGAGGGACGAGGAGGAGGAGGAGGAGGAGGAGGAGGAGGAGGAGGAGGAGGAGGAGGAGGGAGGAGGCGGAGCAGGAGGGAGGAGGAGGAGAAGGAGGGAGGAGGAGGAGGAGGGATGAGGCGGAGGAGCAGGAGGAGGGAGGAGGCGGAGCAGGAGGGAGGAGGCGGAGGAGGAGGAGAAGGAGGAAGAGGCCATCTGCGGGATCCATCCCCCACACTCGCCCCCTGGCGCCACGCTGGCCGCGCGCGCATGCCACCAGGGGGGGCCGGCCTTAGCGCGCAGGCCCGCAAGGGTGCGATGGCGCCCTGGCGGTCGCGGGCGACCGCGGGGGGCTGCCCGAACACGAGGCGGCCCAGCACGATGCGCGAAGCATAAATCGCCGCGCTGGGCCCCTCTGCGGCCCGCCGCGCCGCGCGGCGCCGGCGGTACGTCGCGCTCGAGGCGGCGGCGCACAGAGCTGCCCGCGCTGGTGCTGGCACCAACGTGATGGCGATGCTGCACGAGGCCATGACCGCCTACGACTGCGACTCGTGCGACAAGGAGCTGCGTAACAAGCAACATCGTCGTTCAGGTGCGGGGCACTGGCGACTACAACGACGTGCAGGGCTACGACGGCAACCTCGGCTACGACGACCTGGACGACTACAACTGCTACAACGACCACATCAACTACGACGGCCTGGACGCCTACCGGGACTAAACTGGCCTCCAGGGGCCACCAACAGAGCTACGAACGCAAGAAGCAGAGCTCCGAGAACCTCCAGCACAACTACCTGGCCACCAGCGCAGCTACGACGGCAAGAAACAGAACTTGGAAAACTAGCTGCAAAGGTACCGGGGGGGGCACCCGCATACCTACGACGGCAGGAAGCAGAGTTTCGGGAGCCGCCCAAAGAGCTACGAAGCAAAGCTACCCTCGCAATAACCAGAACTTCAAAAACAACAACCCGAGACACGAGGGACACCACCACGGCTACGAGAGCACCAAGCAGAGCTGCGAGAGCAAGCAGCTGAGCTACG
>CAUYUJ010010543.1:0-27860 GCA_963575745.1 Prorocentrum cordatum
TTTTTTGGTCTGCGGGTCGAGAGCGAGCCGCTTCCGGTTAAGAGCTAGGCGGGCCGCGCAAAGCACTAATTGGGGAGACAGGGCGCGGGCGGGCGGGGCCTCAGGCGGCCGGAAGGCGCGGGGTGCAGGCGGTGCTGAAGAGCTTGCACAGGAAAAGGCACACCCTGGACAGGAGCCGGAGGTGAAGTCCCGGAGGGTGAGCGGTGTGGTGTTGCCGTCGACGGCGCGTCAAAATCACCATCCTCGAAGTGCTGCGTGCGGAAGGACGTGAACAGGTCGACGTCCAGGGGGAAGAAGTCCACCATGAAGGCGATGAGCAACGTGTGCCACCAAATGGTGAGGAGAGGCCCAGGAGAGAGGAGGACCACGAAGACGATGCGCAGCGTTGTGCCACCGGGTGGTCGGTAGCGGCCTGGGGTGGTAGTCCAATCCACGTCCAGGGAGCAGCCAGGAGGTGCGGCCAGAAACAGGGCCGTCTGTGCCCGACTGGATGTCGGTGGTGTGCAGGGAGGAAGCCTGACCTGCACAGTCAGCGCGTGAAGACGGGCGGGAGCCACACACGATGCGCTGACGACCGCATAACATCAGCAAAACACCTGAGGTGTAGCATGCCGTTGCTTCTACAGCCGAGTCGGCTTCAGACGGTTCTGGGCTCGCTTAAGAGGGCCCCAATGACGGCCCGAGAGCGCTTGAATAAGGTCCGAAAACAGGCGAGGAGGGCCCCGTGAGGGCCCCCCCAAGGATGCCACAGAGTACTGTCTGAGGAGGTCTCGACGGCCCAAAGAACTCCAGGATTCCCCAGGGGGGCGCCCAGTTGACGCCAGGACGGCCCACGAGTGCTTCACAGGAGCCCCAAAAGATTCGAAAACTACCACAAGAGGGCCCAAGAAGGGCTCGATGGGGCAACCGCAAGAGCGGCCCAAGCGGCAGAGGGCGGCAGCACACATCGGAAAGAGTTGGAACCAACAATACGCGGCAGCAAGCAACATCCAGCAGCAGCAGCAAGCAGACGCCAGGACGGCCCATGAGGGCTTCACAAGAGCCCCGAATCAGTAGGAGACGACCAAAGGAGGGCCCAAGAAAGGCCGAAGAGGCAGCCTCAAGAGTGGCCCCAGCGGCAGCAAGCAACAGCACACACAGGCGAACACTAGCAAGTAGCATCCAGCAGCAGCAAGCAACATCCAGCAGCAGCAAGCAGCCACAAACGACACAACCAGCAACAGCAACATACAGCAGCAATGCTAGGATAATCCAGCAGCAATATACATCAACACCCAACAGCAGCACAAGCAGCAACAGAATAAAGCAATGGCGTTGCCGACTGTGTTCGAAATAGGCTTTGCGGGGAAGAGTTCCGGCGGGCGCGCGGACGCGTTGCATGTTGATGAATATATTTGGGCACCCAGGGGCCAAGGGAGCACCAGACCACGGCTGCGGGTCTGAAGAGCATCATTCGAAGTCGTTGAAACCATGTGTTCTGGCCCAGGGTGGTCACGCGTCGTGTTCAGCTACTGGGAAACATTAATCACGCCTCGCGTATTCCCACCAACCCATTCAGAAACCCTGCCCATGAGAGTTGACGGAGAAAGGAACGACTAACATATAGAGAGAGAGATGTGTAGATATATTATATCTATATATGGATTGATTTCCTGACCGTTGCGGGACTAATTGATTCCTCGGTTCTGTACATGATCGGGGGGCGGTTATAGCACGCAGTCCTTTGTGATCTTCGGGGCAGGAGGAGGAGGAGGACGAGCACGAGGAGGAGAAGGCAGAGGACGCGCGCGCAACTCGAGGAGAAGGAAAAAGATGGAGGTCCGCTACAAAAACAAGAGCGCGGATAACAAAAAACAGCGTCTCGTCGGCACGCGCGGCGGCCTCTTGGAGCATGTCGGAAGCCATCTTGAGCGATCGGCGGCTATCTCGAGCCGTTTGGGAGGCCACATTACAGCATCGGAGGCCCTCTTGGAGCCATCTTGGGCGACAACGACCCTTTGACATATCGCGTGCCCCCCCCCCCCCCCAAAAAAAAAAAAAAAAAAACTCAGGGAAGGGAGGGGGCGGGTACCCCTCACCGAAGGGAAGAAGGGACCGGTCAGGCGATCGCAAACATTCATGAAGGGGGCGTGGAATAGCGACGGGTCCCGTGTCCATGGGAAATCGCGGATCTCCGCCGCCGAACGAGGCGGCACCGGCCGCACTTTGGGGAGGGCACCTCCCCCGATCCATGGATTTGGCGACCGCGTGCCGAATCCATGGATCGCTGATCCATGTTTGCTCACGAGGGGAAAAAACACACAGACACATTGAATCATCGATTCCCCAGAAAATATGGGAAAACATGGGAAGTGGGGAAGACCAAAAAAACACAAAATATAAGAAAACATTGGGAATCCTGCAATTTGTGTGTATTTATTTGTGTGTCCCTGGGCCCCTTCAAAGAAGGAGCGTGGGAGGAGAGGAGCAGAAACGCACCGTCGGACCACCTACGCCCGGAGGGCCCGTGGGCCCCCAGGCCTGAGCCCTGAGCCTGTCCAGCCCGTGCGTCACGTCATTGAGAACGCTGCATAGTGACCCACCTGCCAAAGAGGTCTGGACGAGGAAGAGGAGGAGGGAGGAGAAGGAGGAGGAGGAGGAGAAGGAGGAGGAGGAGGAGGGGGAAGGAAGGAAGGAAGGAAGGAAGGAAGGAAGGAAGGAAGGAAGGAAGGAAGGAGGAGGAGGAGGAGCAGCTGTAGCATGCCAGGTTGCTAGGGATACCCAGACGGCGCAGCCTGGTGGCCCCCGCAAGAGGAGGGGCAGGGGATTCAGCGCCGGAACCCACGCCGACCGCGCGCGCTTCGACCTTGCTTGCAACGCCGCGTTCCGGCGGCAGGTCAGGGCGCATTTCGATGCCTCGGGTTCGATTCGATTCGACTTCGACGGATTCCGATTCCGGTTCGATTCGATTCGACTTCGACGGATTCCGATTCCGATTCGATTCGATTTCGGAGTCCGACTTGGGATCCGATTTCTCAGTGGAGGCCTATTAGCCTGCCGATGACCTTTCCCGACTCGGCTGCCGATATCCGTCGAGCCGATTCACGCCGATCGCCGATCCGACCTGTCGATCCGATGCTGGGCTCGCCTGGCAGGTGCTCACCAGCCCACCGCCTGCGCAGCGGGGCTCCCAGGAGTTCCGGAGGGGGGAGAAAAACACAGACAGACACAAGTCATCGTCGATTCCCAGGAAGAGGTCGGAAAAGGTGGGAGAAGTGAGGGGGAGAAGACGCAAACCCACAAAACATCAGGAAGAATCTGGGAGATCCTGGGATCTGTGTGTGCATTGATCTGCGTGCCCCTGGGCCCCCTCAGGACTCGCTGTATGCCCAGCTCCACCACTCCTACCAGCAGCTGCTGCGGCACGTGCCGGGCAGGTTCCCGAGCAACTTCCAGCGCCACGGCCGGCGGCGGCCCCGCCGCGAGCGAGGCGCCCCCGCCGCCCGGAGGCGGCCGGAAGCGGAGGAGCTGGAGGACGAGTCAGAGGCGTCGGCACAGGCTCGGTCGGGCGTTACGTACACGCAAGGAGGGGGTGGCTTGAACGAGATCGATGCTTCTGATCCCGCTACATCGATGGATGTGCGCCAGAACTCCGTAATTGGCTTCCTGCTCAAGCTTAAGACAGAAAACAGCTATTATACACACAACTCTACACACATGTATTACGGTGTTCTAAGAATACCTCCTGATATACGGTGAAGAATAAAGCCCTAGAGGGGTCCTTGAGGGCCCCTGCTGGTTCCAAAAAGGGCCCTGGAGGATCCTTTTGGGCTCTTTTTTGTTTCACCCCCCATTTAGGGCACCCCCCACTGCCACAAGCCCGACAGGCAGCAGCGGAGTCCCAGAGCGAGGCGGAGGCGTGGGCGCCGGCGGCAGCGGAGGCTCAGACCCCGCGGTCCTCCGCGCCGGGGTCGGAAGGGGAGAGGAATTCCGCCTATGCCGAGGCCCTCCCCCCTCCTCCTCCTCCTCCTCCTCCTCCCTCCTCCTCCTCCTCCTCCTCCTCCTCCTCCTCCTCCTCCTCCTCCTCCTCCTCCTCCTCCTCCTCCTCCTCCTCGGCCCTCCCCCCGCGGGATTCACGGGTGGGATGATGTGCCCCGCGGGTGATTGGTTGAACGGCTGGCGTCCGCGCGCGGCTCGCGCAAGACTCTTCGGGCCGCCCGCGACGGCAGCCACAGTTGCGGCCGCAGCCGCAGTGGCGGAACACATTTTGGGCCGCGTGCGGGCGACTGCAGCCGCAACTGGGCCCGCAACCGCGCCCGCAACCGCATGCACAATCGCAACCTGGGAATACAGTTGGAGCAGCCCCGCGGACGTGCGCAACCGCACCCGCGACCGCGACGGGGGAACATGTTTTTTTCCGCTCTCGGGCGACTCCAACCAATACTGCAACCGCTCCCGCGCAGCCGCGGAACATGTTGTTGGTCGGCTGCGCCGCGAAAGAGTGACGTCTCGCCAGAGGGAGCTCGAGTGCGGGCCAAGAGGGGTCCCATTCGGCCCCCCGGCACTGGCACGCTCGCTTGGACATGCCCCCCCCCCCCCCCCTCTTCTGCGGCCCCTACAGCCGCTCACCAGAGGTCGCCCTCGCCCCCAGGTCACTCCTGCGTGCCGCCGAGCTGGGCCGCTCGCGGGCGTCCGCAGGCGCGGAGCCGCGCCTGCACTTTTGGGGAGCGTACACCCAGCAGAGATGTTAAGAAAAAGCATTGATTTCCATGGACTTCCGATTTCGCTTGAGAAAATCAATACGGTAGGTTTGCGTCGTGTCGACCAGCGGCGACCCCAGCGCGGGCGTTCAAGGTTGAACGCCGCCGGCGACCCAGAATCGATCGATGTTGAACGATCGGACGTTGCGGCAGCGGCCGATCGTTCAAGGTTGAACGATCCCTGCGGTGTCAAAAACCAACGCTGGTACGGTGGGAGCGTTCGAGAAGGGATGCGCCGAGGAAGCTGCAGACCCTGGGGGACTCCTTGTCCGATGAGGGCGTCGGTGGTATCCATGGCCGAGCCTCAATTCGTGCGCCACCGGCTTCCAGACCCGGGGTTCCTCATCCAAGGGTTCTTCATCCAATGCCTTCACCGTAAGCTGGACTAGACCCTGGGCGTTCTCTCGGAGTTTTTTCTTTGCCGTAGACTGTTAGGATACCCGGCCTCCCGCGGGCATCACAAGGGCCTCATCTGCAGAAACCGCCCAGCAAGGCCGACGTGAGCTGCCCCTGGGCGTGGCCGGCGGTGCTCCCGTGGGGACACTGCAGCGTGGAGCCCCTTCCTCCTCCTCCTTCTCCTCCTTCTACTCCTCCCCCTGCAGCGTTCCACGCTGCTGGCTTTGATAAAACCCTGAGGTCCTGGCGTCTCAATTTTCTCGAGCAGCGCACACTCACAGATCGACCTGAGAGGAGGCCAGGACGAGGATACTTCCCGGTACGGAGAAATCGAGAATCTTTGAGATCTGACGGCTCTGGAGTATGTATCGGGCGCCGCGGCCTTTCCAGAGCGTTCCACAACGCCGAATGCTCTGGAGCGGATTCATCCTCATCCCAGCCCCGTCTTACGATCCGGCTCGACAAGTGACGCAGAAAGATTGGGTCCGGGGCTGCGGGCGGGATTTCTCCGACGTTGCAGTGCGTTTTCGCGACGTGGGATCTCAGGGAACCCCTCTGGAGCGTCCTGGGGGGGGGACCCTCGGCGCCACGGCTGCATCGAATTCGGGGCCCTGGTCACGCCCGGCTGGACGAAGCGCTGCAGCGCCAAGATCTCGGGAGCCTCTAGGCGGGGGTCAACGCAGGGAGGAGGAGGAGGAGGAGGAGGAGGAGGAGGAGGAGGAGGAGGAGGAGGAGGAGGAGGAGGAGGAGGAGGAGGGGGGGAGGGGGAGGGGGAGGGGAGGGGGAGGGGGGGGAGGAGGGGGGGAACGCGTGCCCCAGGAGGGGTCCGGGGAGCACAGCTGGCACGAGGGTGAAGCACTCGGGCCAGGCGAGAGGGTAGGATGCGGAAACAGGGGTCAGTATCGTTCGGGAGTTGACAGACCTCCTACCCTGACACGTCGATTAAGGAATCGGCTGTTTTCGGTTCGCGAGAGGGCGTCGCGGCCGTCATTTTTGCGGGTCCAGGTCCGTCGGTTTCGGTCCCAGGCCGTTGTCACTAAGGGGATGTCTACTAAAGGGAGGTTTGTCCACCGCCGAATCGTTCATCCGATCCCCATCCCCATCCCCATGCCCTTCGAGACCCCCACCAAAGTACCGCCCCAGTTGGGGATACATACACCCCTCGAAACCCGAAGGGAACGGCCTCTATGCCCATCTAGGGGGGGGTAAATCGGCCAGTGGGGCCCAGGCCACGCCGCTGGGGATGGGGATCGGTTAAACGATACTCCGATACGGAACCAGGGGGTGTACGAAACCTGCTGCATGCAGCTGGTTTCCGCACCCCCAGGGGCCCTCTCCTCGATACAGGGGCGCCTCCCGGCGCCAGGAGGCTGCGCGAGCCGACTCTCTGTATGCCCTCTGCTCATATCCTGCCCTGCTCGTGCCAGCTCTGCTCCCCGGACGTGTCCTGGGGCGCGCTCCGGCCAGGCTTCCTCGAGCGGATACCCAGCCGTGGCGACAAGCCCAGACCCCGACGTCATAATTTCTTCATCACTTCAACCCACAGAGGTCTCGACCCCCATTGCCCGGGACCAGCTGTTCCTCCCGAGAGTTGTTTTCGGACGGCCCCGAGGCCCGGGAGGAGCAGTCCCGGCGTGGAGCGCTGCAGGAGGAGGAGGAGGAGGAGGAGGAGAAGGAGGAGGAGGAGGAGAGGTAGGGCAGGGTCGGATAGCAAAGAGCAGGGTCGGGCAGAGGAGGAGGAGGAGGAGGAGGAGGAGGAGGAGGAGAAGGGAGTAGAAGTAGGAGTAGGAGTAGGAGTAGGAGTAGGAGTAGGAGTAGGAGTAGGAGTCAAGCTAGCCAGCTCGAGCGAGTCAAGCATGGCATGCCCAGTCCCACCCGCCCTCCCACAACATAAGAAGCAAAGCTGGCACAACTGGGGGCCGAAGTCACACCGGCCAGCCGGTTTGGTACAGCTGATGCGGCCGCGATGGCGGTTGCCGACGGGAACTGGCGAGCGCGTGTTGAATGCCGCGCACGCATTGCCAGACGAGTCGAGAATGGCCCGGTACACCGCAGGAAGCCAGAGGTGGCCGGAGGAAGCCCGACGGTCTGACAGGACACCCCAAAGCATTTTTGTGAAAAAGCATTGGGTTTTTGATGTTTTTATGTTGAAATGCTTGCAAACACACGGTGTTCGGTAGGATTCTGACATGAACGCGCGAGTGTGCTCTTTGTGGTATTTTTTGCACAGGATTCGCGGCCTGGGTGCATGACAGAGCATCGCGAGTGCACCGCGCGATGACGTGAAATCGCTGGATTTGGCAGAATTCTTAAGATTCCTATGGTTTTCCTATGATTTCAGCAAGAGAGCCCGGGCGGGAAATTTGTACAATTTTTGTGGAAAAGCATTGGGTTTTTGATGTTTTTATGTTGAAATGCTTGCAAACACACGGTGTTCGGTAGGATTCTGACATGAACTCGCGCGTGTGCTCTTTGTGGTATTTTCTGCAATGGATTATCGCCGTGGACGACAGGACGTCCATGTCGAGAGGAAAAAATAAGAAAAATGTTGATTTTGTATTGTTTTTTACAGGTTAGGATGGGACCACCCGGATGCGCCCGCTATCTGCCGGCCTGAGGGGGGAGTAGGAGTATATTCTAATAAGGAATAAGGATAGGAGTAGGAGTAACTAGGAGGAGGAGGAGGAGGAGGAAGAGAAAAAGGAGGATAGGTAGGGCAGCGTCGGACAGCAAAGGGCAGCGTCGGGCAGACCGCCCAGGTCTGCCGGGGGTGCGTCCTCCGCGGCCCCGGGCGCGGGGCCGCCCGGCCGTGGCGCGGCTGGGCCCTTGCGCGTGCCCGCGGACCTCGGCGCGCCCGAGGACTGGCGCGGCAGGGTCGGCGGCGGCGAGCAGCCCACCACCTCCTCCTCCTCCTCCTCCTCCTCCTCCTCCTCCTCCTCCTCCTCCTCCTCCTCCTCCTCCTCCTCCTCCTCCTCCCTCCTCCCCTCCTCCCTCCTCCTCCTCATACTCCCCCTCCCCTCCTCCTCCTCTCTCCTCCTCCTCCTCCTCATCTCCTCTCCTCCTCCCCCTCCTCCTCCCCCTCCTCCTCCCCCTCCTCCTCCTCCTCCTCCTCCTTCTCCTCCTTCTACTCCCACTGAGATCTTGGCGCTTCAATTCCCAACCATCCTGTGGTGTTGGTTTCCTCGTTCTGAGGAGAAAGCTCCCCGCGTCCTCACTCCAACTGCCGCTCCTGCCTTCTTTCTCCCATCCTTCCCCTCCTCGCCTCCCCCACTTTGCCACACCCCTCACACGTTCCGTGGTCCCATAGGGAGCTCCATTCAAGGCCCAGATGCCAGCGCTCGCATGCGCCCACCGCACCCAATGTGGCACACCCCTCACACATTTCGTGGCCCCATAGGGAGCTCCACCAAAGGCCCAGATGCCAGCTCTCGCATGCGCCCACCGCACCCATTCTGGCACACCCCTCACACGCTTCGTGGCCCCATCGGGAGCCCCACCGAAGGCCCAAATGCCAGCGTTCGCATACCGCACCCATTTTGGCACACCCCTCACACATTTTGTGACGCGGCTCCACCATAGGGAGCCCCACCGAAGGCCTAAATGTTAGCGTTCGCATGCGGCCACCGCACCCATGTTGGCACACCCCTCACACGCTTCATGGCTCCACAGGGAGCCCCACCGAAGGCCCAAACGCCAGCGTTCGCATGCGCCCACCGCACCCATTTTGGCACACCCCTCACACGCTTCGTGGCCCCACAGGGAGCTCTTCCGAATGCGGCGCGTGCAACGACGGCATTCGCGATTGCGTCTGGTTGGCTCCCTCGCCGGGCAAATTCTTCGAGCCGGGCGTTCTCGCCCTTCGTTCGGGCCCCTGGGCCCCGCAGGTCGATCCGGCTCGAGAAATGGCGCAGGGAGAGGGGGTCTATGGCTCTGGGCGTGATGTTTTGTGACGTTGCATCATTTTCGCTATCTATACGTCGGATCTTAGGGTCAGCGGGCCCTGGGAACGACAGGCTGTCGGTTCCGTTCTGCCGTGCTTGTTGCCGGTTCCGTTTTATTGTTCTTGCTGCCATGCAGTTGCGTCGCCGTTTAAGTTGCCGGTTCCGCTTTGCCGTTTTTGTTGCCCGTGCCGTTTTGCTGTTGTTGTTTCCGCTTCCGTTTCGCTGTTTGTGTTGCCGGTTCCGTCGCCGTTTTTGTTGCCAGTTCCGTTTTTCTGTTTTCGTTGTCGGTTATGTTTGCCGTTTTTGTTGCCAGTTCCGTTGTGCCGTTTTTGTTGCCCGTTCCGTCGCCGTTCTTGTTGCCACTTCCGTTTTGCTGTTTTTGTCGGTTCTGTTTTGCCGTTTTTGTTGCCGGTTTCGTTGCCGTTTTTGTTGTTCCGGTTTGTTGTTTTTGTTGCCGGTTCCGTTTTGCCGTTTTTGTTATTGGTTATGTCGCCGTTTTTGTTGCTGGTTCCGTTTTGTTGTTTTTGGTGGCGGTTCCGTCACAGTTTTTGTTGTCCGTCCCGTTTTGCCTTTTTTGGTGCAGGTTCCGTCGTTGTTGTTTTACAAGTCTTTTTTGCCGTTTTTATTGCCAGTTCTGTCGCCATTTGTTTGCCGTTTCCGTTTTGTCATTTTGTTGCAGGTCACGTCGCGTTGCCGTTGTTGTTGCCGGTTCCGTTTTGCCGCTCTTGTTTTTGGTTCCGTTTTGCCGTTTTTGTTGCCAGTTCCGTTTTGCCGTTTTTGTTGCCGATTCTGTCACAGTTTTTGTTGCCGGTCCCGACGCAGTTCTTGTTGTTCGCTCCTTTTTGCCGTTTTTGTTGCTGGTTCCGTGTTGCCGTTTGGGTTGCCGGTTCCATTTTTTTGTTTTTGTTGTTGGTTCCGTTCTGCTGGTGTTGTCGCCGTTTGTTTGCCAGTTCCGTTGTGCCGTTTTGTTTCCATGGCAGTTCCGTTTTGCCGTTTTTGTTTCCGGTTCCATCGCCATTCTGGCTGCCAGTTCCGTCGCCGTTTGTGTTGCCAGTTCAGTTTCGCCGTTTTTGCCGGTTCCGTTTTGCCATTTGTGTTGTAGTTTCCGTTTTGCTGTTTCTGTTGCCGGTTCCGTTTTGTCGTTTTTGTTGCCCGTTCCGTCGCCGTTTTTGTTGTCAGTTCCGTCGCCGTGTTTGTTGCCAGTTCCGTTTTGTTGTTTTTGTTTCTCCATTTTTTTTTTTTGTTGCCGGTTCCGTCGCCGTTTTTGTTGCCCGTTCCGTTTTGCCGTTTGTGTTGCCGGTTCTGTTTTGTTGTTTTTGCTTTTGGTTCCGTCGCCGTTTTTGTTGTTGGTTATGTTTTGTCTTTTTGTTGTTTGTTCCGTCGCCGTTTTGTTGCGTTGTGTTCTTGCCAGTTATGTTTAACCGTTTTTGCTGCCAGTCCTGTCGCCGTTTTTGTTGCCGGTTGCGTTTCGCCGTTTTTGTTGCAAGTTCCGTCGCCGTTTTTCTTGCCAGTCCTTTTTGCCGTTTTCGTTGCCGGATCCGTCGCCGTTTGAGTTCCATTGCCGTTTTTTTGCAGGTTCCGTCACCGTTTTTGCTACCGGTTCTTTTGTTGTTGTTTTTGTTGCCGGTTCCGTCGCCGTGTTTGTTACCAGTTCCGTTTTGCCGTTTTTGTTGCTAGTTCTGTCGTTGTTGTTGTTTCCGTGCTGTTTTGCCATGTGTGTTACTGGTTCCGTCGCCGTTTTTGCTACCAGTTCCGTTTTGCCGTTTTTGTTGCCCGTTCCGTCGCCGTTTTTGTTGCCGGTTCTGTTTTGCCGTTTCTGTTGCCAGTTCCGTCGCCGTCTTTTCGCCGGTTCCGATTCCACCTCCAATCTTAGAGCTGTGTTTTTTGTTGTCTCCAGTCGCCGGTTTTTGCGGATGGTTTGTTGTTTTTCGTAGTTATTTGTTGTTTATTCGTTGTTTTTTGTTGTTTTTAGTCGTTGTTGTTTCCAGTCTGTGTTTTTTGTTGTTTTACCGTTCCCGTTTTCAATGGATGTTTGCTCAAAAGCGGTGCAACAAAACGGCCCCGTCGTTTCCAGGGCCCGTTGAAGCCCAGGCCCCCGTCGAGTCATGGGAGAACCACGACGCAAGGTTTTTTCCCCTGGTCGAATTACACGCCGGTCGTTGAAAGTAGGAATTTTTAGAGTCCCAGATCCCAATCTGCTTTCAGCGCCTTCCTACTTCAAGAATCGACGCGCTTCTGCTGCGTTCTGTTGTTGTTCTCTGGGAGGGCCGGGACCCAATCCACTTTTAATCCGCCTTCCTACTTCATGCTTCTGCCTATTTCTTCCGACCGACGTGTATCAGGAGAGGAAAAAACACACAGACACAATTAATCCTCGATTCCCCAGAAAATATGGGAAAATATGGGAAGTGGGGGAGAAGACAGAAACCCAGAAAATATGAAAAATATGGGGAATCTGTTATATGTGTGTGTATTTGTTTGTGTGTGTCCTGGGGCCCCTTCAGTGTAGGCCTCTTGGAGGAGCGACGCAGAAAACGGGGCCATCTTAAGTCACCGACACTGGCGCGCAAGTTGCCCCCGCGGAAGGTCGCGCGTGAGCGCGCTCGCTTCCAGCGTGGCGTGCAGCGCCGGCGGCCCGCGCAGACCACCGCGCGAGGTTTCGCTACGTCGTCTCGCGTAAGGCCCGCTTCTTTTCGCCGCTCAGATGGAGAATCGTGCCCTCCCCCTCCTCCTCCTCCTCCTCCCCTCCTCCTCCTCCTCCTCCTTCCTCCTCCTCCTCCTCCTCCCCTCCTCCCCCTCCTCCTCCTCCTCCTCCTCCTCCTCCTCCTCCTCCTCCTCCTCCTCCTCCTCGCCGGAGCAGACGAGGTCGGAGAATCGCGTCGCATCGCCGAGGCATCGACGATTCGGTTCGATGTGGAGCCCGATCCTGTCCACGCCAACGTCGCCGATGCGCCGCCGACGTCGCCTGTGCATCGGCGATGCAGCGGCGATGCGGCGCGATCCTCCGGCCCCATCTGCTCGGACCCCATCTACGAGGCCTCTATCTGGGGACCCTTACCCGGCCTCGGGACCGCCCAAAACGACTCAGGATGAAAAAAACAGTCCTTGGGAATGGGTCGAATCCTTCGGGGGTCGGCGTGGCGGAAAGATCATGACGTCAGAGGCTTGGGAAGTTCGAATGCAACTCCTGAGAGGTCAAATTCTGATTTTGCCCTGGTCCGAAGTCCGGCTCAATCCGGCTTCATCCCACGAAATCCCGCTTAATCCGGTTTAATCCCACTTAATCCGACTTACTCCCGTTTAGTCCGAGACTCACTCTGGCGTAACAGCCCCGCAATGGGGCTGAATTCTCCTTTATCTTTCCGACGAAGACCTCCCAGCAGTTGCCTCCCAAGGGAAGGAGGGAGCGTGACAAGGATAGGCCCTCTCAGACGGCGGCGGGGCTTCTCAGCAGCCCTCCAGCCTGCTGAGAAGTGTCCTTCAGGAGGGAAAATAAGACACAGATACAATTGATCGTCGATTCTCCAGAAAGTATGGGAAAATATGGCAAGTGGGGGGGAAGACAAAAACACAGAAAAGATTCGAAAATATGGGGAATCTTGTCATTTGTCTTCCCTTATTTGTGTGTCCCAGGGCCCCTTCAGGGGAAGGCTTCCGCAAAAAACTTCTCAGAAGGCCTGTGGGCCCCCGAGCCGTCTGAGAAGGCCCGCCCCCTCGCGCTTCCCCCCTGGCGACGCCGAGGTCGGGGACCTCCTCGACGCCATCGCGGACCCCCACGCAAAGGCCGAGGTCGCCCTGGGATCCTCGACAGAGGGCGCGTGCATCCGGCGTCGGGCGCAGGGACCCTCGCGGATCGGCCACCGGCCCGAGAAATGCCGCAGGAGAGAGAGTCGGGGGTTGGGGCTCCGGGCGAGCTTTCTCGTGGTGTTGCAATCTTCGGGGGCGGAAAAGAGGGGGGTGATGACTAGGGGGAGGGGTGGATATCATGGCGCGGGCCATGATATCTCCGCAGATTTCATGGAGCCTCTTCTTATTTCACTACGTACCAGGCCCCCCCGCTGGGCCGCGCACATTCCGCCGGTTATGATTTGCACCCCCCCCTTTTGGACACCCCCCTCTTGGCCGCTCCCGAAACCTTGCGCGCGTCGTCGGACCTCAGGTCGTGCTCGGCTCCGTCGAGCGCCTCGGGTGCCGCCTCAAGGAGGTCGAGGAGCTCGGGTGCAGCGTCGGGGGGGGGGGGGGGATAACCTCCAGGGGGGAGCCTGGCATCGCTCGGACGCGTGCGTTTTTTCCTCGGCGAGGACCATCGAGGAGCATCCTTAACCATTTGCCGAAAAAACCACGCACGAAACCGAAAAAAGCACGCACGAAACCACCACCACCCGGAATGGACGTCCGAGCGATGCCGAGGAAGGCAGCGACCCCCAATCGCCCCCTCGGCGCCGACGGGGGCCAGCTGGCCGATCGCCCGCCCCGCCCGGGAGCGCGCGGGTCTTCGCTGGCGGGGGCCTGTCGCCGATCCAGTTGGCGACGCGTCGCCGATGCCAGGTCGGTGCTTCCCCACCGGGGCCAGTCTCCCGAAGCTCGATCCCCCCTCCTCCTCCTCCCCCTCCCCCTCCTCCTCCCTCCTCCTCCCCTCCTCCTCCTCCGCCTCCTCCTCCTCCTCCTCCTCCTCCTCCTCCTCCTCCTCCTCCTCCTCCTCCTCCTCCTTCCTCCTCCTCCTCCTCCTCCCCTCCTCCTCCTCCTCCTCCTCCTCCTCCTCCTCCTCCTCCTCCTCCTCCTCCTCCTCCCCCTGCAGGCGTCCTGCTACTTCAGCGAGCCGGGCCGTCAGCTGTGCGGCCACCTCCTGCGGGAGCTCTCCGCCGTGGTGCGGCGCTTCCCGCGGGAGCCCCCGCTGCACGCCGAGTGCCGGGACGTGCTCCTGGCCGTGTGCCGGTGGCGCGGGGACGTCTTCGGCCTGCAGGCCGTGGGCGTCTCGCAGGAGCGCGCGCGCCCCGTGCCCCTGTGCCCCCGCACGCAGCGGAGCGTCAAGGACGCGGTCGCCACGGCGGCGCGGGCGTCGTCGGAGGAGGCGAGCGAGGAGTTCACGCGGCTGCTCGTGCGCACGCAGCCGGCGGCCTTCGTGCTGGAGCACGCGGACGCGGAGGGCCCGGAGGTCCTGCTCGACGAGGCCAAGCACGGGCTCAGCTGGTGCTTCGAGAACATGGAGGTCCCAGAGTTCTGGGAGTGCTCCCGCGCCTTCCTCGGGGAGGTCATGCAGCACCAAGAGCGCGAGGAGTTCCTTGCCATGCACAACTGGGTCCAGGGGGGTCACGCCGACAGCTGGGATCACATGCAAGAGAGGTTCGTCGTCATCGGCCTCTTGTTCGGCACACGCACGCAGATCATCGATCCGCTCCCGCGTCTCCAAGACGCACAGATGATCTCCGCAGCTTTGCGGGTTCAAGGGAAAACAGCCCACCCGCACACACACACACACACACACACCACGGCAATGAGTACATGTTTACGGAGCGCTTGTGAAGTTCATTAGTCGACGTGCCCCCGCGTTGAACATAATCATTTGCCAGACTTGTGCTTGGTCCGTGTTGTACACTTGATTGTGTTTGCTAGTTCGAATGTTAGATAATGCGCGGTTTCGTCTGGTGTGCGAAGAGGTGTTTTGAATAGTTCCCAAACAGTGGTTGCATTTTGGGGTTCTTCATTTCTGTTCTACCGACCTGGGTTTGTTGCCGCTTTGGCGGCTATGTAGCCGCCATCGCCGTTCCGTCGCCACCTCTTCGCCGCCCGTCGTCTGGGCTGGTGTGCCGCTACGGCGGCAATGTAGCCGCCGTCGCCCCGTCGCCGCCTCGTCGCCGCCCGTCGTTTGGGCAGGTGTGCCGCTGTGGCGGCTGTGTTGCCAGCGTCGCCGCCTCGTCGCCGCTCGTCACCGCCTTGAGACTGCACCATATAGATTTCACATGTATTGCATCACATAAGCGGCGCCACATATATTGCACCACGTATATTACATCACATTGCACAACGTAGAGTGCGCCACAGAGGTTGCATCACACATATTACAGCACCTGTATTCTCATGTCTACCAGAGCAGAAGATTCGACCCCCTCCGGAATGAACGATCCACTTTTCCGCATTGCAATGAAAATATGATCATGCCCCATCGCCCAGCATCTCTATACATATGTGTATATATATACATATATACATATATATATATATATATATATGCGCGTGTCCATATATGTATATATATATATGAATTCAGACCATCCCACACCAGCCGGCATCGACCCCCCCGCCATCCTGGGATTTATTCTGGCGACGGACCCAACCCTTTGCGCAATGCGGGGCACGACTAGCTTGGGACACGTTAAACAGAGGTGATGACGTGGCATGGGCGCATATAATTCTGCGAGCGGCATTCGCGAGGCTCGCAGCCACCCAGGGACGGCGAGGTCCACCTCAGGTTTGCGCGGTGCCTCACTCCGCTGGACTCACCAGCAGCCCTCGAAAATGGCGACACTTCCGCTGATCGCAGCCCCCCAAGGACGGCGAGGTCCCGCTCAAATCTGCGCGGTGTTTGCGTCATTCCGCTGGACCCACCAGCAGCCCTCGAAAGTGACAACAGCTTCGCAGATCGCAGCCCCCTAGGGGCGGCGAGGTCTACGTCAGATCTGCGCGGTGCCTCACTCCACCCGACCCACCAGCAGCCCTCGAAAATGGCGACAACTTCGCAGGTCGCAGTCCCCCAGGGAAGGCGAGGTCCATCTCAGATCGGCGCGGTGCTTCACTCCGCTGGACCCACCAGCAGCCCTCGAAAGTGGCGACAGTTTCACAGATCGCGGCCCACACCAGACGGCGAGGTCCACCTCAGATCTGCGCGGTGCCCCACTCTGCGGGCCCCACCAGCAGCCCTCGAAAGTGGCGACAGGCTCGCAGACCGCAGCCCCACAGGGACCTCAGATCTGCGCGGCGCCTTATTCCGCTGGACCCACCAGCAGCCCTCGAAAGTGGGACGGCGAGGTTTGCCTCAGATTTGCGCGGTGTCTCTCTCCGCTGGACCCACCAGCAGCCTTCGAAAGTGGCGACAGGCTCGCAGATCGCAGCCCCCCAGGGACGGCGAGGTTCACCTTAGATCTGCGCGGTGCCTCACTCCGCTGGACCCACCAGCAGCCCTCGAAAGCGGCGACCGCTTCGCAAACCGCAGCCCCCCAGGGACGGCGAGGTCTGCCTCGGATATCAGCGGTGTCTCTCTCCGTTGGACCCACCAGTAATTAGCCCTCGAAAGTGGCGACAGTTTCGCAGATCGAAGCCCACGCCAGACGGCGAGGTCGACCGCGCTCCGTTGGACCCACCAGCAGCCAGCGAAAGCGGCGACTGGTTCGCAGATCGCAGCCCCCCAGGGACGGCGAGGTTCACCTTAGATATGCGCGGCGCCTCACTCCGCTGGACCCACCAGCAGCCCTCGAAAGTGACAACAGCTTCGCAGATCGCAGCCCCCTGGGGCGGCGAGCTCCACCTCAGATCTGCGCGCCCCGCTCCGCTGGACCCACCAGCAGCCCTCGAAAGTGGCGACAACATCGCAGATCGCAGCCCCCTAGGGGCGGCGAGGTTCACCTCAGATCTGCGCGGTGCTTCATTCCGCTGGACCCACCAGCAGCCCTCGAAAGTGGCGACATCTTCGCAGATCGCAGCCCCCCAAGGACGGCGAGGTCTGCCTCGGATCTTCGCGGTGCCTCACTCCGCTGGACCCACCAGCAGCCCTTCAAAGCGGCGACAGTTTCACAGGTCGCAGTCCCCCAGGGACGGCCGCGGCGAGAGCTACTTCGGATCTGCGCAGTGCTTCACTCCGCTGGACCCGCCAGCAGCCCTCGACAGTTTCACAGGTCGCAGCCCCCCGGGGACGGCGAGGCCAGCCACGGATCGGCGCGGCGCCCCACTCCGCTGGACCCACCAGCAGCCCTCGAAAGTGGCGACAGGTTCGCAGATCGCAGCCCCCCACGGTGTGCGAGGTCCACCTCAGATCTGCGCGGTGCCTCTTTCCGCTGATCCCCCCGCCAGCCTCCGAAAGCGGCGACAGTTTCGCGGGTCGCAGCCCCCCACGGACGGCGAGGTCCATTTCAGATTTGCGCGGCGCCTGATTCCGCTGGACCCGCCAGCAGCCCTCGACAGCGGCGACACTCTCGCAGATCGCAGACCCCAGGGGCGGCGAGGTCCACCTCAGACCCGCGCGATGCTTATTCCGCAGAACCCACCAGCAGCCCTCGACAGCGGCGACAGTTTCATGGATCGCAGCCCCCCAGGCAAGGCAAGGGGAGACAAGAAGGGGAGGGGGGCGGTAGGCAGGGGGCGGGAGGCGGGAGGAGAAAAAGGAGGAGGAAGACGCGACCGCAGTGCTCCATTCAAAACGAACGCCCAACCAACGAGGGCTGGGAAACACATTACGCGCGCACCCCCGCTCATCAAATACCATCAGCGCTCAAGAACCTCATGCAAGAATGTAACGATATGCAGAAATCCTCGAGGGGACCCAAAAAAACGTCGCGCGAGGATTTCAAAAAAGGGCGTCACGAAGACATTACAAGACACGGCTTTGCAACAAGAGCAATCCAAAACAGTTTGCGCCCGCGCCCTTGCGCATTTTTGAGAAAACTGTTGCCCGCTCTTCAGTCCGAGAAAGTGCTAGCAAACGCGCACCTCGCGCGCGCGGAAAAAAATCGCCCGGGCGCCCGCGCGCGTTATCGCAAGAATCCCGCGCAACAAATCGCGCGAAGCGCACGCGCGCGCGCGTCGTCGCGCGCGCACCCCGAAATCCTTGGAAGAAAACGCTCGGCGCCGCAAGGATGCCAAAAACGGTTTCCCCGAAACACACATTCAGAAACATACGGTTTTGCAACGTCAGTTCTCAAACAAACTTGCGTTCGCGCTCACGCGCGCCCTAAAGAAAACCAGCGTTTCCCCCACATGTCCATCAAAATCGTACACGCGGCCCCCCGCGCCGCATGTCGAATTCAGTCGAACGCCCCTGCGCGCTGGGGGGGGGGGGGGCGGGGGGCGCGATCCGCGCCAAATAGTTCCACGCGGGCCAATCGCGCGCGTCTGCCGCGCTCGCATGCCGAACTTTTTCAAAAACCTTCATCGCCGACGCGAGGACATCGTCGTCGTCGGCGGGCGCAATCAACATCGGCGCCGCCATTGGCCTTGCCATCGGCATTGCCACCTTCGCCACCGTCGCTACTATTCATAATCGCGTCTACCGTTGTCGACGTCGCCATGATGCCGCGCCCGCTCAAGTCGCCGACTCGCACTGAAGCGCCCGCTGGGACGCGCCCAGCGGCTGGCGCCGCGGCGGCCGCGACGGCTGCACCAAAATCACGCGGCCGCTGCGCGCGCGAGCATGCGCGAGCCAGCGCGGCCGCACAGATGCACCAACCAATTCCAAGCACTCATCGCAATCACCACCGCACGGGCCCCGCTGACCACCCTAAGGGTAAGTGAGCGGGATGATTCCGCGAGCGGTGAACATAAATAAGTTTTCATTCTTATGGGACATAGTCCATCTCCCCCCGGGATTATCGCCCCCCCGCTTCGCAGTGCAATCTGCCGCGTGATTCTGCCCCATCGTCCATCCGAAATATGAACCATGCAATCCCAGCCAGGCCGGCACCGCCCACCCTTTCCCATCAGCTTCTGCAAAAAAAAAAAAAAAAAAAAAAAGCGCACTCGTTTATCAAAAACTATAAGTTCTCAGTCGGAAAAAAGGGGCGAAGTGCATGCGCGCGCGTCGTCGCGCGCGCACGCTGCAACAAGAAAAACCTTCGGCGTCGCACGGACGTCAAGTTCTAGTGCCCAGCTTCAAAAGATGATGAAAAGAAGAAGAAAAGACAGAGACACCAAAAACAAAACAAAACACAACAAAAATACACACACACACACACACACACACAACGTTTCCTAACGGGCTTCGCGCGCACGCGCGTCGAAATCGCTCGAACGCCGTCGCGCGCGCGCCGTCGCGAGAATCCTCTGTAACAGCCGGGGCGGAGTGCACGCGCGCGCGCCGTCGCGCGCGCGCGCCGACAACCGCCAGACACCTTCGGTTTAGCAACGACGTTGAAACCGAGCGCCCAGAAGACAGTTAAACAACACACGGTATTGTAACATCAGCTTGCAAGAAGCATGCTCTCGCGCTCTTGTGAATTCTCAAGAAAACCACAAGTTGTTCAACAGGTTCATTGAATTATGTCCAACGGGCCTCTCGCGCCGCACGCCGACATCATTCGCGCGCCCTTGCGCGCGCGCTGGAGGGGGCGCGAGCCGCGTCTCATGCCACGCGGGCCACTCTCGCGCGTCGGCCGCCCGCGCATGTCCAACTCTTTCCAAAACCTTCGTCGCGGACGCGGGGGCGCCGTCATCGTCGCCGGCGCGATCAGCATCGGCGCCCGCACTGGCCCCCGCACTGGCCGCGCATTTGTCGCTGCCAACATCGCCACCGGCATCGCTACTATTCATCGCGTTTACCGCTGTCGGCGTTGCCATCATACCGCGCCCGCCCAGGTTGCCGACTCGCAGCGACGCGCCCGCTGGGACGTGCCGAGCGGTCAGCGCCACCGCGGCCGCGTCGGTCGCGCCAAACTAGTTGGTTGTTGCGCGCGCTTGGCTCGGCGCGGCCACAGAGATGCACCAGCCAACGCGAAGCACGCATCGCAATCGCCACCGCCTGGGTTTTGCAAACCAAGATGCGGGTGGGTGGATGGGATGTCTGCAAGAGCGTCGGATGCGTCAACTCGTCTGTTAAAATCAATTTTCCGTTCTAGACATGGCAGAGGTTCCACCGCCCTCCCCCCCTGGACTTATCGATTCCCCGGGAAACTATGCAAAACAAGAATCCCTTGCAAAGACTGGGACAAAGTGCACGCGCGCGCGACGCCGCGCGCGCATGCCGAAATTCTTTCAAAAACCGTAGGTTTCGGGAGGGGTCCCAAATCGAGTGTCCAAAAAGCATATATACATCTAGATATCGAAAAAAAGTTTCGCAACACGGATGTTCAACAAACGCGCGCGCGCACTTGCGAATTCTTAAGAAAACATCCGTTGTTCAACATGTTTATATAATGCTACCAAGCGGGCTTCGCGCGCGCATGTCGAAATTCGTTCGAACACCGCTGCGCGCGTGCTGGGGTGACGACGCGTGTCGAAAAACCATGCGGGCCACTCTCGCGCGTCTGCCGCGCGCGCATTTCGAAGTCCAAATCGTTTATCACCGACGCGACAACGCCGGCATCGTCGTCGGCGTGATCAAAGAAATCGGCGCCGTCACTGGCTGCCCCGTCGTCGTTGTCAGCATCGCCACCAGCATCGCTACTGTCAGCATCGTGTCTACCGTTGTCGACGTTGCCATGATCCCGCGCCGGCCCAAGTCGCCGACTCGCACTGAAGTGCCCACTGGGATGTGCCGAGCGGTCAGCGCAACCGCGTGCGCGTCAGTCGCGCCAAACTAGCTGGGCGCTGCGCGCGCGAGCATGCGCGGGCTAGCGCGGCCGCAGAGATGCACCAGCCAACATTCAGCACTCATCGCAATCGTTCCCGCATGGGTTTTGCAAACCAAGTTGCGGGTGGGTGGGTGGATGGGATGATTGCGCGAGCATTGGTGTTGGCAACTTCGTGTCCGGCAAGTGAATTGCACCACGTACACTGCACCGCCTAGGTCGTACCACCTATATTGTACAAAACAGACCGCGCCACCTCGATTGCACAACATCGATGGCACCGCAGTTGTTGCAACACACACACACATTCACACATACACACATGCCACTTCATAGACCACCACCATGAAGTGCACAACACACATTGCCAGAACCAACATGTGTGGGGGTCCACGTTGGCGGACAGATGCCAAGTAAGTATTGACGCTTCGCGTGTCCCACCAGCCCCCCCACACCAGACGAGTTGCCCTGATCAGGGGTGTGCAGCGTCCCGATTGATTGGTGGCTTGTCGTTGCCTGCGGTGCCCGCCCTGGTCGCGTGGTTCTCCGTCGTTGCTCGCCGTGCGTGCTTTGCGTCGGGCGCGCGCGAACACCGACGACGCGCGCGTTGATCATCTAGCAAGTAGGGATCGACGACAGGCAACCAATGAACCAAGGCAGCCGCGGGAAGCGCGGGACGACGATGACGACGACGACGACGCCAAAGATGACAACGATGACTACGACGACGACGACGACAACGATGACTACGACGACGACCACGACGACGACAGGATTCAACATCAAGATTGTTACGCCCTTTCGTTCCGGGAGCGTGTGGGAGGCCTCCTCGGGGCCATCGTGGGACCAATTTGGAGGCTTCTTGGGGCTCTCTCAGGGCTCTCCTGGCGCTCCCTCGGGCCCCTCCTTGGAGGCTGTGGGGAGGCCATCGATCAAAAGAGTGGGATCGCCGAGTTCGGTGCCCCCACTCGGGGACCGACAAAATCGCCCTGGGAGGCCCTTTTTTGTGCCGCTCTCGGGGGGGTCTTGGTCGCGCCTGAGGTCGTGCTCGGACCCGCCTGGGCCCCTCTCGGGGCCATCGTGGAGCCCTCTTGGGGCCTCGAGGGCCCATCGGAGGAGAAGAGGCGAGAAAGCAGAGCGCGAATTACCTACCCCGCTTTCGCCTCCAGGCAAAACCAAGGCATACCACGCGCCTCCTCGTCAGGCGGCCTTGACCAGTACAGGCCGTAGTTTGGCATCGCTTGGTATCTCTTGGAAGCGAGGGTGGTCAAAAGCGAGGTAGGTTTGTTTGCCCCCTAAGAAAGCAAAACATCTTGAAAAGCACGTTGGTGTTGATGGATGTTGGCCTCCTCGAGAGGCTCGAGGGCGCGTGGGGCTGTCGATCTTGAGGGCTCCTGGAGACATGTCGGAGGCTGTCTTAAACCATCGTGGGATATCTTGAGCAACCTTAGAGGCCATCGTGCACTGCCTGAGGATTTCTTGTGGCCACCTGGGGCCAAAAAAGAACTTGCGGGGGGGGGTCCAGATCCAGGGGAGAGGGTAGGGGGAGGGGGAACCCCCTCTCCCCGAATGGGAAGAAGGGAATTAGCAGAACGAGTTCTCTAGAGCCCTCACGCCCTGAGAGGCTGGTGGGATTTTGCGCGTGGCCGATGCTCAGTGGAAAGCTGCGGATGTTGGTAACAACTGTGCTTAGTTTTCTGAGAGCGTTTTTGCCCGCCTCCCGTCGCTTACGTCTGTCGCAAATCGCTAGGGCCCCGCCTTGGGCGCGAGCAGCCAGACGGCGGTCGTCGGGCCGCGGGCGCCTGAGTGGAGCACTAGACATGAAACATATGATGAGTTGGGTGTGGGGGAGGAGGAGGAGGAGGAGGAGGAGGAGGAGGAGGAGGAGGAGGAGGAGGAGGAGGAGGGGGTCGCCTTCAAGGCCTTGACCCTCCTCGACAACATCAGGCCGTTCGACAAACACACCAACACGGAGCTGGTGCGGAAGATCCAGGAACTCGGCGGGAAGGACAACAGGGAGCTTTGGGTGGGCAAGGACCTCTCCGAGGCCTGGACGCAGTGCGAGGCGGAGTACATGTGGGTGCTCGGGAGGCTGCTGCAGGGCTCGTCGTGGACGAACGCCGTGTACCCCCATGCGGTGGTCGACTGGGCCGTCCAGGAGGCGTGCGGCATCATCGAGCACGCGACGACCGTGTCTGCGGGGACGGCCGTGCACGCTGCGCTGTGGTGCCTTGCCCAGATGTTCCTCCACGAAACCTCTGACCTCGGAAACTGGGGCCAGCTAGTGCGCGGCGCCTGCCACCTGGCCCTGCGCTGCGCCCCCCGCTTCGAGCCGAAGACCGCCAGCGAGGTCGCCGACCTGGCGAGAAGCCTCGAGAGCCTGTGCCCGTGATGTGGCGAGCCGCCGCGCGCCAGAGGGCGTCCTCCTCTGTCCTGCAGCACTCCCCCTCCTCATCCTCCTCCTCCTCCTCCTCCTCCTCCTCCTCCTCCTCCTCCTCCTCCTCCTCCTCCATCTCCTCCTCCTGCTCCTGCTCTTGCTCCTCCTCCTCCTCCTCCTCCTCCTCCTCCTCCTCTCCTCCTCCTCCTCCTCCTTCTCCTCCTCCTCCCTCCCCTCCTCCCCCCCTCCGCCTCCTCCTTTTCCTTTTCCTCCTCCTCCTCCTGCACCTCCTCCTCCTCCTCCTCCTCCTCCTCCCTCCTCCTACCTCCTCTCTCCTCCTCCCTCCTCCTCCTCCTCCCTCCTCCTCCTCCTTCTCCTCCTCCTCCTCCTCCTCCTCCTCCTCCTCCTCCTCCTCCTCCTCCTCCTCCTCCTCCTCCTCTTCCTCCTCCTTCCTCCTCCTCCTCCCTCCTCCTCCTCCTCCTCCTCCTCCTCCTCCTCCTCCTCCTCCTCCCTCCTCCTCCTCCTCCTCCTCCTCCTCCTCCTCCTCCTCCTCTCTCCTCCTCCTCCTCCTCCTCCTCCTCCTCTCCTCCTCCTCCTCCTCCTCCTCCTCCTCCTCCTCCTCCTCCTCCTCCTCCTCCTCCCCTCCTCCTTCCTCTGGGGTCCCTCCTCTCGCCCTCCGGCCGTTCACGGCAGCCGGGCCGCGGTGTGATCAGACATAGCGGCCCGCATCGCAGGCAGCGCACTCTGCCCAAGACCTTTTTTTTAAGAGCACGTTGGGGTGGAAGCGGGAGGAGGAGGAGGCGGAGGAGGGGGGCCCCGGAGGAACACGAGGAGGAGGCGGAGGAGGAGGAGGAATCTTCGTGCAATTGGGATTAAAAAAAGAGGAGGAGGAGGAGGAGGAATAGGAGGAGGAGGAGGAAGAACAAAGAAGAAGAAGCATATCAGGAGGAGGATGCGGCGGAGAGGTAGGAGAGAGTGGAGGGCTGGATGGACGGGGCAATATGGGGCGGGAGGAGGGGGCCCGTCGAGGACGGTTGGGGGGGGGGGGGGGGGGGGGGCGGAGGAGCACGAGGGAGGAGCGGGGAAGAGGGCACCAGGCCGCTGTGTGCAACATACATAGCGGCCGCGCGCGCGCGAAGGGCGCACAGGGCGCCCGCAACAGCAGCCCCCCCCCCCGCGCGCGCCTGGGAGGGCGGCCTCTCCCGCAGGCCGCCTCTCCGCTCGCCGCCTCGCCGTCCCCGAGGCCCCTGGGCAGGAGCAGCGCCGGCATGGTGCACGAGACGCGTCCCGTCGAGACGCTGACAGTCAAGCAGTGGCGAAGCGTCCTGGCTCGCCTATAGCCCTACCAAGCAGTGTTCTAAGAGCCCTCTGTGGCTTCCACGACATGTTCTTAGAGCATTTCTGGCGGTGTCTGTCTTGTTTTATCACATCGGGCGAATGTTCCAAGAACATGCTTTTCTTGTTCTTAGAATTTTTTGGGGTTCTAAGAACATCTCGTGGTAGGACTATAGGAATGCCGGGACGGTCGGCCCCTGCTCAAGAGACGCATCCCGTCAAGACGCTGACAGGAGGACCGCTTCGGGCTCATCGGGGGCGGCAAAGAGGGGGTGATGACTAGGGGGGGGGGTGATATCATGTCGGGGGCCACGATACCTCCCCAGATTTCATGGCGCCTCCTCTTATCTCATTGCGTCCCTGGCCCCCCCCCTTGGGCCGCGCACATGCCGCCGGCCATGACTTGCGCCCCCCCCCCTCTGGGACGCCCCCCTCTTTGGCCGCCCCCGAATCCCGCCAAGGCGCTGACAGGAGGACCGCTCCCGGGCTCGGGAGGGGCTCCGGCTGCCGGGCCGCTCCCCAAAACGCCCGTCGTGGGACCCGCTTGTGGCCGCGGGCCGCCGTGGCCTCGAGAAGCCGCGCCGCCAGGGCCTTCTGGGAAGCCCCCTCCTCCTCCTCCTCCTCCTCCTCCTCCTCCTCCTCCTTCTCCTCCTCCTCCTCCTCCTCCTCCTCCTCCTCCTCCTCCTCCTCCTCCTCCTCCTCCTCCTCCTCCTCCTCCTCCTCCTCCTCCTCCTCCTCCTCCTCCATCACAGGGGAACGAACACTGCGGAGGTCGATAGACCTCCTGCCCTGACACGTCGATTAAGGACTTGGCCGTGTTCGGTTCGCGAGAGGGCGTCGCGGCCGTCACGTTTGCGGGTCCAGGTCCGTCGGTTTCGGTCCCAGGCCGTTTTCACTAAAGGGTGGGCTTACTAAGGGGAGGTTTGTCCACCGCCGAGTTATGCGCTCCTTGTGGGGGCGCGATAACTGTGAACGTTCGGAGATCCGCACAGGCTCTTGGATCGGCGCTGCGCCCCCTGTCGGCGCCTCCAGCGCCGTCTCGGGCGCTCTCCGCGCGCCGGCGAGGGGGGTCCAGCGCTGGTCCAGGAAATCCCCTCGTGTTTCCGAACGCGTATGCTTACGCAATTGTTTGTTGTTCTGCGCCAGCCGACCGGCTCTGCCACAGTTCGGGGCCCCAGGAGCGGCAGCAGAGCGGCCCACGTCGCGAGATGCATGTCGTGGAGGGAGTCGAGAGATCCGGACCCCCGCGAATCAGAAGGATTTGTGCGCGGAAAGTCCGGGTGTACCGAACATCTTCCTCCTCCTCCTCCTCCTCCTCCTCCTCCTCCTCCTCCTCCTCGTCTTCCTCCTCCTCCTCCTGCTCCTCCTCCTCCTCCTCCTCCTCCTCCTCCTCCTCCTCCTCCTCCTCCTCCTCCCCCTCCTCCTCCTCGGAAGGGATACATCGCCCCATGGCGTTCCGGAACGCTCTGCCGCGGCCGTGCCGTGGCGCCCGAGGCAGCTTCCAGATCCGTCGGGTCTCAGAGATCCCAGATTCATGTCGATTCGATGTTGTCCAGTCATTAGCCCCTCGCTTTACAGTGCCGGTTTTTTTATACATGCTCCGCGTGCGGATCATGTATTAAAAATGCAGTGAATTAGTATTAAAGACAGAGATGAATCCATGCATAAATGCATTCCTAAATTAATCATGTATTAAAATTATATATGAAAAATTGCCTTGTATTTCGGAGGTTGAGAGACCTCCTACCCTGACACGTCGATTAGCGAATTGGCCGTTTTCGGTTCGCGAGAGAGCGTCGCGGCCGTCATGCTGTTTTCACGAAAGGGCGGTTCACCTAAAGGGAGGTTCGTCCAGCGCTGATGAGTGTGTTCGTGGGCGTGCTGCTGGCAGGAAGTGGAAACCAAAGGAGCACCAGCATTAAGTCGGGCCTGTCCCTCTACAGGAGGAATATTCAAAAATAGTTTCATTAAAAATAGCATGGGGACAACTGTGTTACCATTGTTGAACATGGTTTGCTCATTGTTTGGCAATGTTTTATTGAATCGCTTCGCTCATTCCGCCGGCCCGTGATATGGCATCGCTGGTTTTTGTCTGTGTGTTCGTTGCCCATGTTGCGCTCTTGGGGGCGGGTGTCGTTCGGACGCGTTGCGTGGGGAGTTTTGATGGTGAAGCAGTTCCCTGGGGGTCGTCTCTCGATGGGGCGAAATAGAGTCGTCGTCAAGATGCTTCTTTGGGGGGCCTCTTGGGGTCTGTTGAGAGGCCGTTCGGGGGCGCCTGGGAGACATGTTTGAAGCCTTCTGGGGCTTCTTTTGGGCCTCCTGGGAGTCTCCTGGGGCCTCTTGGCGACATCTTGGGGCCTCTTGGAGGCCTCTTGGGGCCTCTTTGGGACCTCCTGGGCGCCTTCTGGGACGGAGGGCTCCATTTTTGAGTTCTCGGTATCCCTCCTGAGTCCCTCTTGGGCCCGTCTTGGGGCCTCTTGGTCCGTCTTGGGCGGCACTTGGGCCGTCTTGAGGGCTCTCTTGGGTCGTTTCGGCGCCGTCTTGGGAGCTTCGTGGGCCGTCTTGGAGCGGTCTTGGGGGCCTCTTGGGCCGTCTTGGAGCGTCCGGAAGCCGAAAAAGCCAGAACACAAAAAACATCGAAAAAACCAATGAAAATCAACGATTTTGGCCTCTTGGGGCTCTCTTCGGAGGCCTCTTGGAAGGCTCTTGGGGCGTCTTGGAGGCCTCTTGGGCTGTCTTGGGGGCCTTTTGGGCCGTCTTGGGGTCATCTTCGGCGTCTTCGAGCGCTCTTTGGGCGTCTCGGGGGCCTCTTGGGCAGTCTTGGGGGCCTCTTGGGGCACTCTGAGCGCGCTCTGGGGAGCCTGAGAGGCCGCACCCAGAAGGAAAACCATCTCTGAGTAGACTTGGTCGGGCGGCGGTCGGGCGGCGGTCGGGCGTTGGTCGGGGTACTTTTCGCCGGGGGACCCCTAGGGGCCGCCCCGCGCGCGCGAACTAGAAATACTGTTAATACTGTTAACCAGTTACCGGAGATCTTAGCACGCCTTTGGCAATGTTTTATTCTCTTGCACAGGGTGTCTAGAGCTCCGACCACTTTATTTCGGCACCGCACCCCCCCCATCATAATCACCATCATCATCATCATCATCATCATCATCATCATCATCCACATCATCATCATCATGCGCCCCCTCCGTCTCAGCGCCCTCCCGCGGCTCCAGCGCCCGCCCAGTGCCCCCTCCGCCCCGACCACTTTATTTCGGCACCGCACCCCCCCCCCGCTCCGCCCCCTCCCCCGCGCCGTCTCAGCGCCCCCCGCGGCTCCAGCGCCCGCCCAGTGCCCCCTCCGCCCCGACCACTTTATTTCGGCACCGCACCCCCCCCCGCTCCGCCCCCTCCCCCGCGCCGTCTCAGCGCCCCCCCGCGGCTCCAGCGCCCGCCCAGCGCCCCCTCCGCCCCGACCACTTTATGTCGGCACCGCGCACCCCCCCTCCGCCCCCTCCCCCGCGCCGTCTCAGCGCCCTCCCCGCGGCTCTAGCGCCCGCCAAGTGACTCCTCCGCCCCGACCACTTCATTTCGGCAC
>CAUYUJ010010544.1:0-12500 GCA_963575745.1 Prorocentrum cordatum
GGGAGGAGGAGGAGGAGGAGGAGGAGGAGGAGGAGGAGGCGCCCAGGTCGCAGGTGGGGCCGCCCCGCGGGCACGGGGTGTGCGCCACGGCCACGACGGAGCGGGCGAGGGGAGGGTCGGGGGGGAGGGGAGCAGGGTGCAGGGGAGCAGGGAGGGGCGGGGGGGAACGAGGAGGAGAAGGAGGAGGAGGAGGAGGAGAGGGCGGGAGGAGGCAGCAGGGAGGAGGGATGGGGGGAGGGGGCAGGAGGGAGGACGAGGCGGTAGGCGGGAGGGAGGAGGGACAGTGATGAGGAGCAGGACAAGAGCAGACACAAGATGAATCCGCGATGCTGCAATACACCCTCCAGTCCAAGATCTCCCTCCCCAGAAGTCCCCACGAGCCTCCCTCTCCATTCAAAGAAAAAACCTTTGAAAGACCAGCGCTTTGAAGAGGCACCGCCCCATCTGTGCAACTGCTGCGCAGGCTCTCCGCTCACGGCCATGAGCGTCGAGTGCGCCCCCAACGAAACCCCACGGCTCGCAGGAGCCGCCCTCCCTCCGCGCAGCTGTTGCGTCTGCTCCAGCAGACGCTCCGCTTTGACGAGGAGCCGGAGGAGGAGGAGGAGGAGGAGGAGGAGGAAAAGGAGGAGGAGGAGGAGGAGGAGGAGGAGGAGCCACCCTCAAATCCGTGCAGCCGCTGCGTGTGTTCATGCTGCTGCTTCTCCTCCAACTCAGAGGAACACCTCCAGCGAAAGCCCCCATTTTGAAAAGAACCGCCCACAGTCCCTGCGACTGCGGGAAGCTTCAAAGGCGAATGCGCGCGGCGCTGCGGCGATAATCCAGCTTTGCATGTGTTGAAAAAAGGAGAGAGAGAAAACAAAAAAAACAAAAAAAACGAATCGCCTTCTTTAAACCTGCTACAAGCTTTCACGGCGAATGTGCGCGGCGCTAGCAGGAGAACCGCAGTTTGAAAAGGAACCGCCCCCCATCCTCGACGCTGCAACCAACTTCTTGAAAAGGACGTGCGCGGCGCTAAGGCGAGAGCCCCGTGCTCAAAAGGTCCCCCTCCCGTCATTAAAACGCTTGCAGACTGTCGGGACGAACGTACACGACGCTGAGGTGAGAACCACGTCTCCAAAATGAGCCGCCATCCGTCATTGAAGCCAAGCTCCAGGATCAGAAGTGGCGAGGAAATCTCAAAAGCGAAACGCCCAGCCCGCCCTACCGACACGTCCGAGGGTGCTGCAGGGCGGGATAGCGTTCGCTTCTGGGGAAAACCATGAAGGAGGGAGGAGGGAGGAGGGAGGAGGGAGGAGGACGAGGGGGAGGAGGAGGAGAAGGAGGAGGAGGAAAAGGAGGAGAGGGGGAGAGGATGATGAGGAGGGATCAAGACGAGGAGGCGGAGGGAGAAGGGAAGAAGGAGGGAGGGTGAGAGTGGAGGGAGGGACGGACGGAGAGACGGGAGGAGAGGGAGGAGGATAAGGAGAAGGAGGAGGAAGACGAGGAGGAAGGCGAGGAGGAAGGCGAGGAGGAAGACGAGGAGGAAGACGAGGAGGAAGACGAGGAGGTCGGAGGACGGAGAACGGAGGAAGCGGGAGGGCGAAGGGCGGGGCAGGCACGCGGCCCTGGGCACGCGGCCTGGCCGCCTCGCCGCCAGAGAATCCGCGCGGGGACCTCGGGCACTCCGCCAGCAGCTCGCCCCTGGGGGCCCTCGGCGGCTCGCCGAGGCGCCGCCGCTCGATGCCGCCGCGCGCCGCCGCCCGCGCGGCGCGGCGCGTCAGCCGCTGGGCGGCGCGCCCACGTCGTCGCACTGCTCGACCTCGCACACCGCCAGGGGCGCCGCCGCGGGCGCGCCGGCCTCGGCCCTCCGCTCCAGCCGCGACCGCAGGCGCTCCGCGGCCCAGCGCCGTGCCGGGACGGCCCAGGCGCCGCCGCGGGCGCCGCTGCCGCCGCCTGCGGCGGTGCCGGGCCGCGAGCCCTGGCGCGAGCGGCCGCCGGCGGCGCTGGCCGCGCTGGTGCCGGCGGTGCCGGGGCGCGAGCCGAGGCGCGAGGCGCTGGTGGCAGCCAGGGAGAAGCAGCTGGGAGACGCGCCGCCGCCGCTGGCCGTCGTGCTGGAAGGCCGGCTGGCGTCGGCGCCGCCGGCGCTGCCGGGCCCAGGGAACAGCTCGGCCCGCGGCAGCTCGGCGGCCAGGGGGCCTGGCGAGGGCCGCCTGCGCGGGTTGCCCGCGCGCGCGAGCTCGATGATGGCGTTCTCGCTCGGGTCCACGCCCGCGGCCGCCAGCGCGGCTGCTATCCGTGCACCGTCGTCGGCCTCGCGGACGGCGGCGGCGGGCGGCTCCGCGGGGGTGGCGGGTCTCGCCGGGGTGCTGGGCCAGCCGAGCAGGGCGGCGGTCATGGCGTCGTACGCCTCCGCGTCGGCCTCGAAGCTGTCGAGCAGCGCCCGGCAGGCCGCCGAGCACGTGCCGTCGCCGCTGCGGCCGGCGCCGCTGGAGGCCGTGGTGGTCCCGCTGGAGGCCCCGCTGCGAGAGGGCTCGCCCCCAGGCCGTCGCCCCTGCCTCAGCGCCTCGAGGGCCTTGGCCTCCTCCTGCTGGATGAACTCCTGGAACCAGCGCCGAGCCTCTTCCTTCTCGCGTCCGGGGCCCTCTGTCGGGGGGACTCGCGGAGCAGCCGGGTCGGGCGCTGGTGCTGGCGGCGCAGCCGCGCCGTCGAGCACACTGGGGCTGAGGCTGCCCATCCGTGAGCCCCTGGGCGTCGCCGAGGGCGCGGAGTCCACCGGCGAGACGCGGCCGCGCAGCCCATAAGGCCTGGTCGTCCTCGTCGGCGCGTGCGCCGGGGGCGTGGCGGCCAGAGTGGCCGCGGCAGCGCTGGCGGCCCCCCCCGCAGGACCCCGCGACCGCATGGGACTCTGGGAGCGCGCGCGGTGCGCGCCCTCCGCTCCCGCAGCCACGCCGCCGGCACCAGAGCCGCGCGCCGAGAGAGGGCCCGCGCCCGAGCTGCGCGACGGCGCGGACTTGGGCGCCCCGCCGCCCCGCGCCACCAGCGGCGGCAGCTGGCACTCGCGGGCGCCCGCGGCCTCCTCTGCCACGGGCGGCGCGCCCTCGGAGGCGGCGCGGCTGGCCCCCTGCTGCGGGCCGCACCTCGGAGCAAGGCGAGCCGAGGCCGGCGGCGGCCCAGGCCCGGCCCCCCATGGGCCCTCCCGGGGCCCACGCGCGCGCCAGTCGCCCGAGCTGCGCCCGGCCGCGGCGACGAGGGGGCCCCCCGAAGGCCCTGACTACCTACCAGACCACCCCAACCCAACCCGAAGACCCGAATTTCGGGTTGGGGGGGGTATGGGCTCCATGCGTGTTTTTTCGATGTTCCCCGACCCCCCCCCCACTGGAAATGGACGGCAAATTGAAGCCTTCGGGTCGGGTTGGGGTGGTTTGGTGGGTGGTGAGGCCCGGCGTGCAGCGCTGCCTCGGCCCGCCCTCCTCGGAGCGCCTCGGCGCCGCGGCGCCCACGGCCGCCTCCCACCCGCGCGGCCCCGCCGCGGCGCCCCCGCACGCGGCGGCGGGCCGCGGCTGGGCGCCGGCGGCGGCCGGCCGGCCTCGCGGACAGCGGCGGCGGCCGGGGCTCGGCGCCCCTCCGGGGGCTGCGCCCCGCGGCGGCGCCCGGCTGCGGCGGCGGCCGCTCGGCCTGCGGAGGCGCCGGCGGCCCCATCGCGAGCGCGCCCGCCGCGCTCGCGGCGGCTCCGCTCGGGGCTGGGACGGCCACGGTCGCGCAGGGCTTCACGGCTCTTTTCTGCTGCCCGTCGACTCGCGGTGGAGCGTCCAGGACCTGCTCCAGGCTTCCCCGGAGCTCTCCAGATGCCACCCATCGGCCGGAAGTGGTGGGCAGGAAGAAAGACGAAGCGGGAGGGCGTTGAAAGTAGATTGGGTTCCGTCCGCCCTCTACAGAGGACGGGAAAAGGTGAAGTCACTCGATCATTGAAGTAGGAAGGCGCTTAAAGTAGATTGGAATCTGGAACTCCAAAAATACCTACTTTCAACGACCGATGGGTTCCCAGATTTGCATGGACTTGCCTCGACCTCCCTGGATTTGCCCTGATCTGCCGGGCCTGATCCCCACAAGCCGATTGGAGGGGGAGGGGCCTGCATGGAACGCAGCGGGCGGCCCCAAACCCACTGGCAGGAGGGGTGCCGACCCCTGCCCCCTCTGGCTCGCCCGTCGTAAAGCCACCACGGCGGGCGGCTTCTGGCAACCTCCAGCGCCGGCGCCTTCGAAGAGGCAGGGGTGCTTCTGAGAAGCCTCCCCCCCTCTCCCTGCCGCCCTCTGCGCGCGGCTGGATCGTCGTGGAGACATCACGGCGGGCGGCCTTTGGCAGCCGTCGGCCTCCCGGGACCCTCCCTCACAGGGCCCTGGGGCCGTCAAAAAACAACTCGCGGGACGAGAAGCTGGTCCCAGTGAAGGGGTCCAGGCGCCAAAGAATCAGCGGCGTCGGAGTTCTGGGCAGGCGGACTCGAGCTCTGGAGTGCCCGTCGGGGCGCGGCGCGGGGTACGGCATGGGCATGGCTGCAGCGCCCACCCGCAGGAGGGAGCGGGGTGCTCCGCACAGGCCCGAAGGGGGTGCTCGTGGCGGGAGCCCGGGGGCACCCGTCCGACCCGTGCTCCCCCCGCCCTGCCTGTGCCAGCGGCGAGCGAGGGGGGGAAGTGAGAAGGAGAAGGCCCTCTCAGAGGGCGGCGGGACTTCTCAGAAGCCCTCGCGCCTCCTGAGAGGCTGCTGGTGTCTTCGGGGAAGGCTCGGGGAGCCTCTCAGAAGGCCAGGGGACTCCCGAGCCCTCTGAGAAGGCCCGCCCCCTCTCGCTTCCCCCCCTCGCTCGCCGCCGACCGTGTGGCCTGGCGTGCTGACTGTGCCCCCTGCCTCCCTCCGCACGGCCCTCCATTTGCCCCCTCTGCCTCCCCACGCCCCCACGAGGAGAGAGCCCGCTGCCGCCGCGGCGCAGGCGCCGAGCAGCTGCAGAGCACCTCCTCCGCGGGCGCGCCAGACTCCCGCGACACTTTTTTTACTCGCGGGTCGAGAGCGCACCTCCTCCGGTCGAAGCTGAGCGGGCCGCGCGAGGCTTGAATGAATCAGAGATGGGGGAGGAGAAGGGGGGCGCGGCCTCAGAACGCAGACTCCCGCGGCACGCGGCGCTCCCCGGGGCGGCCCTGATCCCGACCCCGAGCCAGCCCGCCCCGTCCATCCCAGGCCCGGGTCGCCGGACCCCGCGCCCCGCACCCCGCGGTGCGCGAGGCGCGCGCTCCTCTCCGCGCCCCCGCGCCGCCCCGCCCCCCCCCCTGGGGAAGCGCAGCCGCCCTGGCCCAGACCCGCGACGCTCGAGGCGCGGCTCCCTTCGCGCCCCCGAGGGGGAGCCCGCGGCGCGGCCCGCCCGGCCCAGCCGCCAAGCCCTCGCCCGTTCGATCCGGCCAGCCCGATCCCGCGGCCACACACGGGAGGGGGCGGCGCAGCGAGGAGGGGGCAGCGGGGCCTCCAGAGAGGCAGCGGGGCCTGTCGGAATGGGGATCCGGGGGTCGGAGGTCTCGATGAGGCCTTCTCGGAAGCCCCCAGACCATTCTAAAGGAGGAGGTGGAGGAGGGAGGAGGAGGAGGAGGAGGAGGAGGAGGAGGAGGAGGAGGGGAGGAGGAGGAGGAGAGGAGGAGGAGGAGGAGGAGAGGAGGAGGAGGAGGGGGAGGAGGAGGAGAGGAGGAGGAGGAGGAGAGGAGGAGGAGGAGGAGGAGGAGGAGGAGGAGGAGAGGAGGGGAGAGAGGAGGAGGGAAGGAGGAGGAGGAGGAGGAGGAGGAGGAGAGGAGGAAAAGGAGGAGGAGGAGGAGGAGGAGGAGGAGGAGGAAGGAGGAGGAGGAGGGAGGGAGGAGGAGGAGGAGGAGGAGGACGAGGAAAAGGAGGAGGAGGAGGAGGAGGAGGAGGCCCCCAAAAACTCGGCCCCGCGGTGCGCGACGCGCGATCACCTTCGCGCCCTCGCGCCCTCGCGCTGGCCCCCCTCGGGAAGGGCGGCAGCCCCAGCCTGGGCGGCGACGCGCGAGGGCGTTTACGATCTCCGCGCCCTCGAGGAGCCGAGCGGCCCCGGTTGTTTCAAGGGGCCCAAGGACACACAAATAAATACACACAAATAAAAGGATTCCCCATATTTTCCAATGTTTCCTGGGTTTCTGTCTTCCCCCCACTTCCCACATTTTCCCATACTTTCTGGGGAATCGAGGATTGATTGTGTCTGTGTGTGTTTCTTTTCCTCCTGCTTTTGCTCTTCTCCTGCCGCCGGCAAAAAAGAAAAGCAGCGCCGGGGGAGCCGGTGCGCAGCCACACCGCAGGACCGTCCCCGCGCGAGGGCGCTCATGATCTTCGCGCCCTCGAGGAGGCCGAGCGGCCCCGCCTGCTCTTCTCCTGCCGCCGGCAAGGAGAAGCAGCACCGGGGGAGCCGGTGCGCAGCCACACCGCAGGACCGTCCCCGCGCGAGGGCGCTCATGATCTTCGCGCCCTCGAGGAGGCCGAGCGGCCCCGCTTGCTCTTCTCCTGCCGCCGGCAAAGAGAAACAGCACCGGGGGAGCAGCTGCGCCGCCGCACCGCAGGGCCGTGCCCGCCCCTGCCCTTTGGGGCGCAGGGGAACAGCTGGCACCATGCGCGCCCCCCGTCGGAGGCGCACGTCCGAGCCGAGCAGCTATAGGGCAGACGTCCTTCGGCACACCGCTCCCCGGGCGGCACGGCCAGACAGCGCCCCCCAGCGAGCACGCACCGGGAGGTTCAGGAGCGCGCTCGTCGCCAACGCACACACACACAGTGCAAGCACGCTGGGGCGATGACCAAACCAGCTCTTTAGACCCCCCCGAAAACGAACAAAAAAAATGCAGGAGCCCCCCCCTCCCCGCCCCCCCCCAAACCAAAAAAAGAAAACATTGGAGGAGGAGGAGGAGGAGGAGGAGGAGGAGGAGGAGGAGGAGAAGGGAGCAGGCGGAGGAGGGACCAGCTCTCTTCACCGCCGCGAGAAACAAGGGGGGGGAGCAAACCTGAAGACCTCCCGAAGGGTGCCCCCTTCCGCCCAGGCCAGACGACGCCGGGACCCCAGCCGCTGGCGGCGCGGCCCTGCCCGCGGCCGGCCCGCGGCGTGGGGCCGCGCCGCTCCCCCCGCCGGCCCCCGCGGCGCTCCGCCGGGCCTCCGCGGAGGGCCCTCCGCGGAGGCCCTCCACGGAGGCCGCCCGCGCCCCCGAGGCCGCCGGAGGCCGCGGAGGCCCCTGCGCGGCGGCCGCGACGCTCCCGAGGCCGCCGGAGGCCGCCCCGAAGGCGGCCCGGGGGCGCGGTCTCCAGCCGCGAGCGACAGGGTGCAGCGGCTGGCCCCGAGGAGGGCCCGTCCTCGCGGGCGCCGCGCGCGGGGTCGCCAGCCGCGCCGCCGCGAACATCGCCGGCGCCGGCGCCGTCGTCGTCGACGTCGTCGTCGTCGTCGTCGTCGTCGCCGTCGTCGTCGTCGTCGTCGTCGTCGTCGTCGTCGCCGTCGTCGTCGTCGTCGTCGTCGTCGTCGTCACCAGGGAGGGGGGATGAGGGGGAGGAGGGCGGCGGCGTTAGAGGCCGTCTGAGCAGACGGGCTCGGAGGAGCGCGCCGCATCGCCGATGCATCGGCGATGCGTCGGCGATACATCGGTGATGCATCGGCGACGTCGGCACGGAGAAAACCGGGCTCCACATCGAGCCACATCGCCGATGCATCAGCGATCCCGTCTACTTAAGAGGGCGCCACCTGGGCGATTTCGGAAACCCTGAACCCAAAAACGTCTTCATCTCTCGGGGGCACATCTGCTCCTTCCGCCGCCTCCCGCCGAGGAGGAGATGCCATCTCTCTCTATCCTCGAAGGCAAGGCCCTCCTTGGAGCGCCTCCTCTAGACACCGACACCGCTCCTGGCCATGCTCGTCCCAGGCCCAGGCTCGGGGCATCCACCGTGCTGGCTGGGCCAGCAAGGCGCACGCACCGATCGCCTGGGCCCAGGAGGGCCCCCGAGTCATGATCGGCGCAGGCGCACAGCCGGCGCCCTCCGACTGCTCGGATCCGATCCCTGACGTCCGCTGGTATGTCTTTGGGTCCCGCCCGCGGCGCCAGTGGTCCCAACCCCTCCCCCGGGGCCAATGTTTCGTCTCGGATCCTCGGGTCCGATCCCTGACATCCGCCGGTACGTTTGTTGTTCCATCCGCGGCACCAAGGCGGTCCCGGCCCCTTCTCCAGGGCCAATGTTTCGTCCTAGATCGATTTCTGACGGTCCCGCGGCCAGAAACCGCCTGGATCCAAAAAACCATATCGTCGGAGATCTGGGTAGCATTGGCGCCCTCCGACTTCTCGGATCCTGTGTGGGAGGCCTGGGGGGAAAAGGACCCCCCCACGGACCCGATCTGGGCGCCATGGAGGCGTAAGCTCGACTGACGGCCCCAGTAGGCAAGGTCACATCGGTGCCCCCCGCCCATGTCGGCACAACGCCCACACGTAAATGGCGACATCCGAACCTTACCCCCACCAACCACGGAGTTCGCCACGGGCTCGGCAATTCCGAACCCTGCCCCGCCGCCTATCGAGTTGCCCGAATCGTGGATCGGCGAGGGTAGCCGAACACGCCAAACGCGACCGCCGCCGTCGTCGTCGTCGTCGACGTCGTCGACGCCGTCGTCGTCGCCCACGCAGGGCTGCACTCCGCGGAGGCGCTCGACGCCGCCGAGGCGCTGCGCGGGGCGGCAGCAGCGGCGCGCGGGGTCCTCCGCGCAGCGGGCCCGCCTCGGCGTCGCCGTCGGTGGAGCTGGCGGAGGCCTCGGAGGGCGACCTCGAGCGGACGGACGGACGGACGCCTCCTCGGCAAAGCTGCCCCGTCGAAGGGGGTGGGCGCGCAGTGCACAAAGCGCCCAATGCGGCATCTGCCAGACTCCGGCTTCAAGATCATGCCAAGTCTCCTCAGGAAATAACAGGTACCGATTCTCTGGCTCAGACCTGGACTTTGCAATTACCGGCAAATGTCGTCAGGCCACCGCTTGCGTGGCCTGAGCGGGGGTCAGGAAACAACTCCTCAGAGGTTTTCGTCAGAACGATCCAGGGCCATTGAGCCAGAATGAGGGGCCACTGGGCCAGATTGAGCTAGATCAAGCCTAGGAGTAGGCTGGCCTAGGCCGGATTAAGCGGGATAGCCAGATTAAGCGGGACTTCGCCAGAGTAGGCCAATTTTCCACCACGGATACACCAGCGTCGATGCTGAAGTAAACCTCCCAGGAGTTGCACCATCAGGCCACGGAGGGCGGGGGGCGCTCGGCAGGCTGGGTTTTCGAGGCTCTCGAAGCTCCCTGAGGTCCTGGCCTCACGAGTTTCCCACACTGGGCGACTTCGATCCAGCTCGAGAAATGCCGCAGATAGATGGGGTCTAGGATCCAGGACCCTGGTCGTGATATTCTACGGTGTTGCATTTTCTCGTGACCTCGGATCTCAGGGAGACCTGAGCTGGACCGAATCGCGAAGTCGGGTTGGATCGATAGAAGGCTGGGTCGCGAGCGACTCGCTGCGACTGGAGTCGAGCTCGGACCGCCGCGCCTGGCTCCGGCTGGCTCCGGCTGGCGTCGGTGGATCCGAACCGAGTCGAGTCAAAGCGGACGGCACCTTCTCAGACGCGGCGGAACGACCAGGCATCATGGATGATTAATTTGAATCAACTCAGTGACAAAATCGGTACCCCAAACCTCCAGCCAGACTGTGACACGACGCTCGGGGACGGGTGGCCCATCGGCACAGACGATTTCGGCATAGGGGAGTCGTTGGGAGCTTTGGAACATGAATTGAAGTATGGAAGAGCTGCTGGGCCACACGACATACCATCAGACTTTGAAAAATTCTCATGTACGATAAAGACGCTAGTGGTACATCACTACGGCTTTGTGAACAACGCTGGAGCAGGAAATCGACCCTGGAAGCTCAGAGAAGAGCCAAAGTAGTACTTCGGTTGAGAAGGGAAGCACGGCCCTACCCGAGAATCACAAGCCGATGTCATAGGTTTCGATCGGTTACGGAATACTGGCGTCGCTGATCCATCAACACTTGATTCGCGGAGGGTCAGAGAAACGCATGCGTAACTCACAGTATGGTTTCCGACCTCGGCGTGGCACTGGGGACGCCCTCATGTTAGTGTGGCGCATGCTTGAGACTGCACGCAACAGCAACGACGATGGCACAGTGGTGCTGATGCTGGACTGGGCCAAAGCTTTTGATCGAGTAAATCCGGCTTCCATGTGCGAAGCAATGCGGAGATTGGGGCTCCCTCCCGAGATGGTGGAAATGGAGCGATCCATTTTGGCGACCCGTTTGTCTGTTATTTCGGACCACGCTGGAACTTCACGGAAAGACGACAGAGCGCTGGGATCGCACAATGGTGTCCGCTCTCCCCGTACCTTTCCATAGCAGTCCAAACGATCATGTTGCACGAAGCGATTGATACACTACATCTTCAGCAAGAGCCTGGGTATGTGGTCACACGGGACGTGCCGTACGCAGACGACACATTACTGGTCTCCCAGCACTAGGCGAACCTCCAGAAGATGATGAATTCTAACGTGGACGAAGGGCGCAGATATGGTTTGGATTTGAACTGGGACAAGACGGTGCAGATGCAAGTGTCCACGAACAAGAAGATCACGAATCCAGGTGGAGGCGACATGAAGACAGTCCGGGACGCTGTGTGTGTCTGGGTGGCCTCGTATCTTGCGATGGTAGAGCTTCAACCTAATTGTCCAGCAGGTTTGGGGGCGAGCAGGACGTTCAAACAATTGGACACAACAGTTTCACTTGAGTGGAAGTGGAAATTCAGGATCTACGAAGCGTCGTCTTGAGCAAACTGCTTTACTCATTGGATTCTCTTTGGCTGCTGAAAGCTGATCGTGCTCGTCTGGACGCGTTTCATTGTAGGCGTGTGCGACGACTGTTGGGCATTCCATCTTCGTGCATATCTAGAGTGCGCAACGACATCGTTTTGGAGAAGGCCTCAACAAAACCGTTGTCGCACACATTGCTCTGCAGGCAAAGGCAATTGCACCATAGCATCGCAAGTCCCATGCGAACTCGTTTGTGAAACTTGTGTTTTCAACGCAGACGTGTCGCCTAGAACGTGAACCGTCCGCCGCAAGAGAGGACGTCCGCGCCAACAATGGGCATCAGAAATGCATCACTTTGCACAGCACGTGTAATGCCGGCCTCCGCGCTTTAGTCCTTCGCGCTCCCCTCCCTACCCCCTTGACTTCTTTTCCCCTCCCTCCTTCACCCCCTACCCCTGGCCAGAGCAAGCGTTCGCGTGCCTGTTTCATGTTTCGCGTGTTGTCGCGAGCGTGCCAGCGTGCCAGCGTGCACAACTCGCCTTCGACTGACTGACAGCCAGCGAACCGAATCGCATCGAACTGGGTCCCAGGCGGCCCTGCTCGGGATCTGCTGGGGGGGCGCTCTGGGGCATCTGTGGGCCGCTGGGAGGCTCCGCCTCGCCACGGCTGTATTATGCTGCTCGAGACTCGTCTCGGCGGTGGACAAACCTCCCTTTAGCAAACCACCCTTTAGTGACAACGGCCTAGGACCGAAACCGACGGACCTGGACCCGCAAAAATGACGGCCGAGAAGCCCTCTCGCGAACCATTAACGGCCAATTCGCTAATCGACGCGTCAGGGTAGGAGGTCCATCAACCTCCGGTCGTCGAAAAGCGCACCCCAGGAGAGGTCCGGGTTTCGATTGCGGACCCCCCGATACAAAGGATCCATGGTTTTGGTTTGTGGAGAGGGGGAGAAGACGGGAGCGGACAAGTATGCTTACACAGCCACCACCCACAGGAGGCCAATCTAAACACATCGTGATAAGGCCGAGGAGGTAGGAGGAGGAGGAGGAGGAAGAGGAGGGAGACTGACGCTACGAGCTCTGACGAGCTCGACAGCTTGCCTAAGAAAAGACGAGGGAAGAAGGGAGACTGCCGTGCACGCAGACGATCGGCCACGTGGCCGTGACAGTGGAGGGGGGAGGAGAGCTACAGCGTCGACGATGCCGCCCAGCCGGCCGGCACCCCCAAATTGACACCACAGTTCCGTGAAAGAAGGAAGAGGCAGGGGGAGGACGGGGAAGGGGGGAGGGAAACTCTAGGCCCAAAGATGGGGTTCAAATAAGGCGCATGTCGAAGCTCCGTGAATGACCAAGCAAACCTACACATGCTCGAGCAGATCCCAAGGAGCCATGAATGGTGAAGGAGTCATGAAGACAAGGGGTCCTAGATACCTCTATCGTCTTCGGCCCCCCTTGGGCCCTCCAGGATGCCAGGATCCCAAGATTGTCAAAAACGGCTGGGGATGGCTGGTGCTGGCGAAAGCCCTGTGATCTGGAACCCGTTTCTCGGCGGCGAGCCCGGGGGGAAGTGAGAAGGAAAAGGCGAAGGCCTTTTCAGAAGGCTCAGAAGTCCCCTGGCCTTCCGAGACGTTTTCTAAGCTTACCCCGAAGAAACGAAAAA
>CAUYUJ010010545.1:0-7500 GCA_963575745.1 Prorocentrum cordatum
CTCCTCCTCCTCCTCCTCCTCCTCCTCCTCCTCCTCCTCCTCCTCCTCCTCCTCCTCCTGCTCCTGCTGTCCCGCCCCGATGCGGCGTGCCGCTCCGGGTGGCCCTCCCCCCCGATTCGCCAGAGCCCCCCCGACCAGCTCCTCCACGGCCCGCCGGCCTCTGCACGCGGCACTGCGCCGACCTTGCAGACGTGCCGCGGCGGAGTTGTGCGCGCCTCTCTGCCCATGCAAAACCCCGAAATTGACGAACCAACAACACACACCCATACCCATAGGGGGGTCGGAGAGGGTTACGGGTGCGTGTTGTCGAATGGGGGTCCCCGCTCGAACGGGAGCGTTCCCCTGGGTCCGACAACCCGCACCCACACCCATAGCTAGTCCTCCTCCCAACGACCCCCCTATGGGTATGGGTGTGTGTTCGTTCGTGAGAAATGGCGAGTGAAAAACGAAGTGGGTTTCGCGTGGATGTCTGTTCAGTCTTCACTCCTGGCCCCCAACAAAACCGCACGAGATTCACTTAGAACTCCGACACGAAGTTCTCCGGGACACTCCAGGCCCAACCTGTTGTTTTCCGAACGAACTCCGCTCTGCGATGTTTGCGCCGTGACACGCGGCGGGCCCGGCTTCCAAACAAGCTGCTACCCCTGCTGCTGCCGCTGCCGACCAGCCGCCGCCATCCTTCCTTCCCCAGAACCGATCCGATGTATTGCTTTAGGTCGGTCCTGTCCCCCTACAGGGGGATTTTGGACGAAAAATAAGAAGACTCGAAAAATACCCAACAGATGCCCAAAAATACGGAGAAATAAAGATCAAAAAAATGGGCCCCAGACAATGTCTTGACAGTGCTCGAATAGATTCCCCCTGTCGAGGGACAGGCCCGACTTGCGTATTGCTTTGCTCAGCTCAGGGTCCCCGGAAGTCCCGACCCCTTCCCCTGGGCCGACTTTCTCATCACGACTCGCTCTTGACGGCCCTGGGGGCCCCGCGAGCGCCCCTGGAGGAGGCATCGGAGGCCTGGGTCCGAAGCGCCGCCCCAACGACTCGCCGTCTTCCCGGCACCGTGCGCCACCCCGGCCCCCGAGAACTTCCAGGCAACACTTTTGTGGGCAGGGCCTCCTGGCCGCTCAGCAGTCGGGAGACGTTCTCCGCGAGGTTGAAGATCGTCTGGCGCGCGGGGGGGGGGGGAGCGGGCCGCTTGCTGCCGCACCGCCCCCCGCCGCGCCCTCGTCGCCCGCCCCTCGCATCGCGGGACAGTGTCCATGCTCAGCCCCGCTTGGTCGTGGAGTCGCTTCGGAAGACAGCGCACACATATAAGAACAAGCACTGCGCTGAATGCTGCGATGCGATCGGCGGTGTGCCTCCACCGACGGAAGAGGATCCCGATCTCGGCGATGGTGGTAATATTCTGGCTTCCAAGGTGGCCGAACTATTACCACCAACACCGAAATCTAGGATCATCTTCCCCCTGTGGAGGCAGCCCCCTGTGTTGGTGTTGGTGCTCATTTCCAGGCCTCCCATCTAGGAGTTTCGTGGGCGGTCCTTCTGCAAGCCTTGGGCAGTTCTGTCACAAGGCGGGTCGGCGCCCCCTCCGCTGCGCCTTCTCGGCGCCAGGTGCGCGGAGCCAGCTGCCGGTCGTGAGTTGCGAGGGTGGGGGGCAAGTCCATGCGATTTCTGACGCGATGATGCCGACCGGTCGTTGAAAGTACGCATTTTGTGCTCCTCAGCTCCCAGCCTGCACTGTGGAAGCCCTCTACACTTCAAGGGTCAGACGGTTTCCCCCCTCCCGCCAGAGCGCGGGGCGGGCGGAGGCCCAGTCTACTTCCAACGCCTTCCTGCCCCATGTTTTCACCCGCTTCTTCCGGCCGATGGGTATCGTTTCCAGGCCCATTGCCCCACGGCGTGGAATACGTCGTGGCAGTCGTTTGGCTCACAGCTCTGGTCGATGCCGCAAGCTGTTTCCACGCACGCCGCAGCCTGTCGGGAGACCTGCGCGCGTGGTCTGGTGGGTTGGTGTCAACCTCTAGGCCTGCGACTAGAACCGCTTCAACACCTTCAGGCGTGGGCGAAAAGCATACTCCAGATTTCGCAATAAAGGGAGGGGGGTCTCATTTCGGGGGGGGGTCTCTTCCAGGCTATCTTGGAGGGCCTGGGGGGGTCTGAGGACGATGTTTTGGAAGGTTCTCCCACGGGGGGGGTCTAAAACTTCTCGTCTGGGAGGGTTGAGACCCCCTCCCTTTTATTACGAAATCTGGAGTATCCGTATGCGCCGCCTCGCGGGCCAGGCCCCTTTGGCCGCGCCCCCGCGGACCCAGGGGCGCTTGTTTGTCGCGGAGGCCCCGCGCGGACGCAGGGCGCTTTTTTTTTGGTCGCGGAGGCCCCGCGCGGAACGCAGCCGTGCGACCTCGCATCCGCGGGATCGCGCCGTGGAATCCAGGCCACGAGGGCGCGGATCGCGATATTCCCACCGCTCGCGGTCCACAAGAGTCCTCAGACAACAGAACTGGTGCTCAAAAGTCGCCGACGCCTGAGGCAAGATGAAGCCAGGAAGAGGATACAATCGGGTGGGGATAAAATCGAGAATCTCTAAGATCTGGCGGCTGTGGAGGGTGTCTCGGGCGCCGCGGCCTTCTCCGAGCGTTCCGGGACGCTCTGAGAGCGTTCCTGACCGCTCCGGAGCAGATTTCCTCGCCCTGGCCACGTCCGATGGAGGCTCCTCGGCGCGTGGGGTCGCGGTCCCTCCCCAAACCCCTCGCCTGGAAGCCCAGTGTGCCCGGTATGACAAGGAAATAACAAAATACCAAATAACCAAAAATTAACAAAATACCCTCCAAACGACGCAAGACTGCCCCACAACGACCCAGATTTAGCCCCGAAGCGGCCCAATGCCATCCCAGGAGGACACCAAGAGGGCCCCCAGGCGCCAGAAGCATTGACTGTTTTTTGTTGCTCGGCCGATTTACTAGCTCTCGCCTCTCCGAGTGTCAGGGCGCTGAAGACGGCCCAAGAAGCCCCAGATACATCGGCATTACAAAACTTTAGTCATGAATTGAGATGTAGTCATGTTGCGTCGGCCGGGCAGGATCCCGCCCGGTGGGATTTCTAAAATCGCGCGTTCTGTTTTACGCCAGGGTTTTACAAGACCCCTTGTCAATATATACATATCTATATATATATATATATGTATACATATATATATACATATAAATACATATATATACACACATACAGACATACATGCATGCATACATACATGCATACATACACTATCATATAGTGGGAGGAATCGCGGATTTCGAAATCCCAAATCTTTGATCCGACCGCTTTTGACCAAGTCCGCTAGGATTCTATGGGAGGCGCGGTCGAGACAGGGGTCAGCCTTCGCCCGCCCATTCGTGCGGAAGTAATGGTCGGAACCTGTATCATCTTGACGCCCCCCTGAAACGTGGTGAAATTCTGGAACGGCGTAGCGGTATTTCAGGCGCCGCGCGGCGACCATCGAGTGCCCGGTAATCCGGCAGGCGGCGTTTCTGGGCTAGAGTCCGCGGCCATGGCGGCAATGACGGATGATGCGTGGTGGTGAGCGCGATGCCATGGAACGATGAAAGATGATGCGTCGCCATCGCGGATCCCTCATCGGCGGTACATAAGTTTAGTCATGAGTTGAGATGGAGTCATGTTGCATTGGCAGGGCAGGATCCCGCTCAGTGGGATTTCTAAAATCGTGTGCATTACGCCGGGATTTCAAAATATCCCGTTGTTGCCAATACATGTATATGTACAGTTTTCAGAAATCCCAGATCTTCGATCCGACCGCTTTTGACCCAGCGCGCTAGGATTCTATGGGGGGAAAGGCGGGCAGCTTGGCGCGGTCGGGACAGGGGCCAGCCTTCGCCCGCCCACTCGCGCGGAAGCAACGGACGAAACCTGCATCATCTCGACGCCCCCATGAAACGTGAAGAGCTTGTGTAAAAGGGCGCAATACATCTCAAAAACCGAAACAGAAAGCAAGAGGACCCCAACACAGTCCAAGATGGCCCAAACACGACCCAAAATCTCCCCAAGACTGACTCAAAGGCCCATCACAGGGCCCGAATGGGGGGGCCAAAAAAGAAAATCGACCTGGCTGTCGGAGCCTCTCCCTCCATGATAGGCCCGAGGCTCCCACAGAGAGCCCCAAGACGCCTTCATGAGACCAAAAGGCCACCAAAAGGCCCACCAAAAGCTCCCACAAGGCCCAAACGCCCACCATAAGCTCCCAAAGCGGCAGAGCCGCAAGCTTGCTTCCTTCTCGCCTTCGCGTTCGCACTCCTCTTCAGGAGCCCCCTCCTTTAAAAACAGACAAACGAAAACAGATTGCCAAAACAAAGCAAAAGGCCTCACAGCGAGACCCCTGGCCAATCACAGTGGCATGGGGGGGAGCGCAAGGCACCGAGCGGACTCTGCCGCTGCCGTCCCACAAGGCATAAACGTACTCTCCGCCCGCCTCCTCCTCCTCCTCCTCCTCCTCCTCCTCCTCCTCCTCCCCTCCTCCTCCTCCTCGCTAGCCTCCTCCCTCTCCCATGCTCCTCCTTCTCGCCTCCTCCTCTTCCTCCTCCTTCTCCGCCTCCTCCTCATGCTCACTCCCCCATTCTCCTCCTCCTCCTCCTCCTCCTCCTCCTCCTCCTCCTCCTCCTCCTCCCCCTCCCCAGTCCTCTCTCCCCCCCCCTCTTCCCATTCTTCTCCATGCGTCAGACGCAGAAACATATGAACGAGGGCTCCAAAAAGAGCGCCAGACGCCGAAAGGCGGCCCGAAACAATACCGCACAGAGGCCCCGGCCGCACACTTCGCTACGTTGTCACACATGTCAAAACACCGAAGCGCTCATCATCGCCATCACCGTCATAACCACCACCGTCGTAATACGAAGAGCGAAAATCATGGTCACCATGAAACCACCATCACCAACAGCACCAACACAGCACCACGGTCATCGTCATCACCACCATTATCATAAGTAGATTCCCTCATCCGCCACAATTAACCTGACCCTCCTTTCATGTTCCAGCATACTCCAACTTGTTTGCAGAACCTTTTCCCTTCCTCACAACTTTGTCGCACTGCTTTCCGAAAACGGCACGGCGAGGACGAGTGCTTCACGTTCGGCAGATCCCAACAGCCTCAGGACACGAGGTGTCGCGTGATACGGTTCCATGTCAATAGCCACCCAAAGTGCTGGGACTGGCGGCGTGTCGGGATGTGCCGCAACAAACTTGATGTTAACCAACCGCGGCTCACAGCAAATGCCATTAAGCGATCATACCGAGAAGTACATGGATGAACGGCACTGTCACGTGGGGTCCATGAACAACACATTCAAGCGGTGGGGAAAGAGAACGAAAGACCCAGGATACCACAAATGCTTTCGATAAAGAGCACACATCTTGAAGACAAGTGAGATGCATCGGAAAGAAGAGGCGAAAACCATCCTGCTCATCACGTCCTCCGTCTCATCGCCAGCATCATCATCATCATCATCATCATCATCATCAGCATCAGCATCAGCATCAGCATCATCATCATCATCATCATCATCATCATCATCATCATCATCATCATCATCACCATCATCATCATCATCATCATCAGCAGCAGCAGCAGCAGCAGCAGTATCATCATCGTCGTCGTGGCCGTCGTCGTCGCCATCGTCGCCTCATCATCATCATCATCATCATCATCATCATCATCATCATCATCAGCATCATCATCATCATCAACATCATCATCATCATCACCAGCATCATCATCCGCACCACCACCACCACCATCATCATCATCATCATCATCATCATCATCATCATCCTCATCATCATCATCATCATCATCGTCATCATCATCATCATCATCATCATCATCACCATCATCATCATCATCATCATCTTCACCATCATCGTTATCACCATCATCATCATCATCATCGACATCATCACCATGATCATCATCATCATCATCATCAGCATCATCATCATCGGCATCATCATCATCATCACGATCATCATCACGATCATCATCATCATCATCATCATCAGCAGCATCATCATCATCAGCATCATCATCATCATCATCACAAGCATCATCATCCTCATATGTATACTCCTCCTCCTACTCCTCCTCACCGTCACTTTCAGACCCAGCTCCATCAACGACACGACGCGGGCGAGCGTCACACATGCTACGGCTCCCCACAGCCCAGGGACATGAACTATCGCGAATGGCGGCTCCCTGCGACTACACGTGAGCTCCCTAGCACGTCCAGAAGGGCCGCAAGAAGGCCCCAAATGCCCCCAATACAGCTCAAGCGGTTCCGGACACCGCCAATGAGGGCTCCAAGACAGCCCAAACGGCCCAAAAGACTGCTGAAGAGCCGTGCAAAGGCCCCAAATACGAACCAAAAGGCACCGAAGGGGCCCTGACATGCCCAAACTGCTATCTGAAAAGACCCCACTCGAGGGCACCAAAACGTCCGAGTGCCGAGGCTGCCAAAGGCTCCAGGTGACAGAGTACCTTGATGGAGGCGAGCCAATGGCGTCACCCAGCTTGAACGCCGCATCGACGCGGGCGTCTTCACCACCGCGCGCACCAGTCCCCCGAATCCACACTCGAGATCCACTGAGTGTGCAAAAACTACATTCCTCAGCTTGCTGCTCCTCTTCGTCGCGAAAACTCTGCTTGCCTGTCTGCTTGCCTGTGCGGGCCAATCGGTGAAGATAGATTGCGGGAGGTTTCTGATCCGCAGTCGGACGAATCCCAAGGTCTCCAAGGGGTCGGCGGTGGGGCGTAAGCCTTAGAATCAAAGGTTTGGCATTCCCACGTTTGTGGTATCCCAGGCGTTTCAGCACCGGCAAGGCTCCAAGAGGGCCTCCGAGGCGCAAGTGAGGGCCAGAAACGGCCCCAAGATGCTAGCAGAAGACTGTCCAAGAGGCCCTCTGGAGGAGGCCGAGTCGACTCAGAGGTGGTCTCCAGACATCCCACACGGACTCCGAAACCCACGGGAAGGCTGCTGGCCCAGACGTCAAGGAGGGCTCCCGAGGGGAGGCTCGGAGGGCCCCGGGGGCGCCCACAGAACTATCCAACACAGCCCCAAGACGGTCCAGAATTTCAGCAGGGACCAACCGTCACGGCATTCCTACAGGCCTACCACGACATGTTCACAGTACCCGAGCATCTTCTAAACAAAGACAATGCTCTTAGACCATTAACCCGATGTGTTAAAACAAGACAGCACCAGCCAGAAATGTTCTAGTATTTCGTAGAAACCACAAGAGGTTCTGAGAATATTGCTTGGTGGGCTTATAGGCACGCCAGGACGCTTCGCCACTGCTTGACAGAGTGCCCCATGAGAGCCCAGAGGAAGGAGGATGAGAATGAGGAGGGAAAATGGGGGAGAGAAGAATGGCGAAGGAGGATGGGCCTCCAAACCACGCTCGGTCACAGGTGGTTTGGAAGCTGGGCGAGGGCTGGCC
>CAUYUJ010010545.1:12794-27838 GCA_963575745.1 Prorocentrum cordatum
GAAGAAGAAGAAGAAGAAGAAGAAGAAGAAGAAGAAGAAGAAGAAGAGGAGGAGGAGGAGGAGGAGGAGGAGGAGGAGGAGGAGGAGGAGGAGGAGGGGGCGTTCGCCGACCTATCTTGAGGCCTGCTGGGGACTGATGGGTCGTCGTCGCCGTCGCCGCCGCCGCCGCCGCCGCCGTCGTCGTCGTCGTCGTCGTCGTCGAGAGGCCTGCTGGGCATCTTGGAGTGCTTTGGAGATCGTCTCGGAAGGCATGGTGCGGGGGGGGGGGGGGGGCGAGGGGCAGGTCGGGGGGAGGGAGGCGGAGGGGAGGGAGGACTTTTTGGGCGATGCTGGGGACGTGGTCGATCGCACGGTCGGGATGATCCCGCGCCAGACCATGCTGGCAGATAAACCGCGGTGCAACCCAGAGGCCAGGGGTTCGCCATCGGACTGGTTCAACTGTCGTGTCTGGGGTGGGGGCTCATCCGTCGTATGGTTATCATCCTCCTTCCACGCCCTCTCTCCACCCCCCCCTCCTCTCTCCTCCACCTCCACCTCTTGCCCCAGCCTCCCCTCTCCCCTCCTCCCCCCTCCCTCCCCCGCTCCTCGCTGGAGGGCCGGTGAGGGAGCGCCAGGGCTCAGAGAGCAGATGGGGCTCGGAGGGCGGAGGGGCCCAGCGGGGAGGGGCCGCTGCCAGCGCCCGCTCCGCGCTCCCCGCCGCCGCCCTCTCCCGACCCTGGCAGGCCCCGGCCCTGCCCCTCGGCCGGGGGCCCTCGGCCCGCCGGCGTCGGCTCCTCGGGGCCTCCGGGGCCGCCCTCGGCGAGGCCGCTCCCGGTGTCCGCCCGGGGCTCCCCCCATTTTCGGGGGCGGAAAAGAGGGGGGTGGTGACTGGGGGGGGGATGGATCTCGTGGCGGGGGCCCTGCTGTTTCCCCACGTTTCTCGTGGCGCTCTTCTTGTTTCGTTCTAATCCTCCCTGGCCCCCCCGCGGGGCCGCGCACGTGCCGCCGGTCACGATCTGCACCCCCCCTCTTGGGCGCTCCCCTCTTGGCCGCTCCCGACACGCCGCCTCTGCGCCGCCGGGCCTCGCCCTTGGCCGTGCCCTCTGCAGGCCGCTCCCGGCTGCTCGAGGCGGGGGCCGCCCCCGCCGGGCCCGCGCGCCTCGCCCCCGGCGGCCGGCCGCCCGCGCCAGGCGCCCGCGGACGCTCGCTGCCGGAGCTTCACACGCCGCCCTGCTCGTCACCGCCCACCAAAGCACCCCAACCCAACCCGAAGCCATCAATTTGCCTTCCATTTCCAGTGGGGGGGGTCGGGGAACGTTGAAAAAACACATGGTATCCGTACCCCCCCAACCCGAAATTCGGGTCAAATTCGGGTCTTCGGGTTGGGTTGGGGTGGTCTGGTAGGTAGTCAGATCGGGAGCGACGGTGGGGCCAACGGCGGGGGGCGGAGGGGGCGGAAGCCCTATGGCCCCATCCCCGGCGGCCTGCAGAGCCTCGGTGAGAACGACGTCGTGCCGCGTGTGCTGCGCGTGCCTGGGCGGGGGCGCGCGCGGGGCGCGATCCGCGCGAGGGGTGTACACCGAGGGGTGTGCCCTTTTTCTTGTGGGCGCCGTGGCGCCCGTGCTGGCAGCAGGGGTGTTGGTCAGTGCGACCTCCCGGCGCTGGCCGCGGGCCTGACCCATGCGCAGGCGGCTGCTGGGAATCAGCGCACCGTCCTGCTCAGGAGCGACCAGCGCCGTGGCCGGCGGCGGCAGCGACGATTCGGGTCAGTGCGACATGCCAGCGCTGGCCGTGGGCCTAACCTGCACGCAGGTGGCCGCTGGATTTCATCACACCGTCCTGCTCAGGAGCGACGGTAACGCCGTGGCCTGCGGCAGCGATGATGGAGGTCAGTGCGACCTACTTAGCTCACTAATTACCAGCTCTGCTACTGCAGGCGTTGCTCGACGGCGACTCGATGCGCCTCTTGACCTTCTGAGGGTGCCTATCTGTCTGTCTGTCTGTCTGCCTGCCTGCCTGCCTGCCTGCCAGTCTGTCTGTCTGTCTGTCTGTCTGTCTGTCTGTCTGTTTTGGGTGCGTCAGCGTTGTGCGCGAGTCTGTGCGCGAGTCTGTGCGCGCGTGCGTGCGCGTATGGGTGTTGCCTGCCGTGCATTTGGTGCCATTTCCAAGCGCCCTGGCAGGGGTCCAGTATGTAAAACACCCCTGTACAGACCCACCCAGCCGTGCACTGATTGCCATTTTCCAGCGCCATGGCAGGGGTCCACTATGTAGAGCACTCCTCTGCGCTGACCATGACGAGGGTGCCCTCCGTGGCTTCCGACTCGGCCGCTGTCGTTGACCCAAACTGGCTCCAGGATGGCTCCTTCGGGCCCCAACCTTGCTCACCAAGCACATCAGTTGGGATGCAACTCCTGGGAGGTCAAATTCTGATTTTGCACTGGTCCGAAGTCTGGCTTGATCCCGTCTGATCACGCTCAATCCCGCTCAATCCGGCTCAATCCCGCTTCATCCGAGGCCCACTCCGGCGTAATAGCTCCCCAATGGGGCTCAATCCTCCTTAACCTTTCCGACGAAAACCTCCCAGCAGTTGCCTTCCAACATAGGTCCAAGATTACCCGATGCGGCTCGAGTTCTTTCCGGACCCGCCCTGCCCTCGCGCCCCCTCCGCGGGCGCAGGGCTCGGAAGGACGGCTCTCTCTTCGACGCGACGGCGCAGAGATCTTTTTGCGTGGGGACCTCCCGGGGATCCCCCCACCGCATTCTCCAGGCCCCTGGGACGCGTCCCCCCTCGGCAGCTTCGAGACGGGGGTCAGTGCACACGGGGGTCAGCCAGAGCGCCCCGACCTTGCAGGATCCTGCAGGGCCAGGGTCGCATTGACCCGGGTTTGGGTGCAGGATTTTTGCAGGATTTTGCAGGACTCTGCAAGGCCTGACTGACCCGGGTCTGGATTGACCCGGGTCAGCAGGTCCCCGACCCCCCCCTTCCCCTCCTCCCTCGCGAAAAAGCGAGAGCCCATCAGAGGGACGGGGCCTCTCCCCGGCGGCGCGCATCGCGGCACGGCTCGGCGGAGGGATCGTGCGCGCGAGAGAGTGAGCTGGTGCTTTTTTCAGGGGCACGCCAGTCGGCGATGGCAACCTTTGAGGTGCGCGAGTCGAGCGGTGTGGCATATTCGTCGTGGGCATTCCTGCGGGACCCCGCTCCCCCGCTAACAGCTGTGCGATACCAGCGACTGAATTAGAGCAAATCGGATTCCCCCGTGCACCTCCTGATCGTAACACGGGCAGGTATTGCGTTCGGGATGTCGGGTTCAAGCTTTTTCAAGCTCTGCTTCCCTGGGAACGCTTGTTCAATATTGAGGCCGGGGGCGGAGGCGGGTCATGCGAAGTGGTCCCTCGAAGTTTGTTTCACCGTCTTTTCTTTCAACGGTCCCCCCCCCAGATCCCCGACGTCGTGTTTTTTCCGCAATGCGGACGCTCAGATGTCCCCCACTTCCTCTCGTTGCGCAAGGGTCATGGCGGGTGGTGTGCAGAAGTTTTCGGCCTCCAGGGGGCTTGACCGGGCCCCGGGACGGTCAGACAATGTCTCGGGATGAAAAAACGGGTCCTGGGAAAGAAATCGAGCCCTCCAGGGGTCCATGCCGTACACAAAACGACGTCGGAGGTCTGGGTCTGGACCCCTTCCCCGGGACCGGTCTTCCACCCCGAGCGGTTTCTTGGCAGTCCCGCTCCCCTCCGCGATTTCTTGTTTGGCGCCGAGGGGACTTTGGTCAGGAGGGGAAACCACACACAGACACAATGAATCGGCGATTCCCAGAAGATATGGGAAAACATGGGCAGTGGGGGGGAGACAGAAGCCCAGAAAGTGTAGGAGAGTATGGGGAATCTTTTTATCTGTGTATGCATTTATTTGTGTGTCCTGGGGCCCCTTCATGTTAGGCCGATCGGCGCGGGCCCCCAAACCCTCCCCCCCCATGGAGTAGACCTTGGCTGAGTTTGGCGCCTGCTTCAAGCAGGTGGAGCCTCTCCCCCCATAGGACGCACTGCTGCAAGCAGTCGCACCAAGCAGAGGTCCAGAGCCAGACCCCCCCCTCCCCCTCCTTCCGCCTAATGTCGAAACGCCGAACAAGAAAACGCTCATTGTGTCCTGGGGCCCCTTCCTTTGGGGGCGCGCCCCTCCCCCCCCCATGGGGGGAGACGAGAGAAGGAGCGACGAGCGAGAATCGGGGGCGTCCAAGAGGGGTGTGCTTGCTCCTCCTCCTCCTCCTCCTCCTCCTCCTCCTCCTCCTCCTCCTCGCTCGGAGGGGTGATGTCGTGTCCGGGGCCACAGCCTCGGGATCGCTCGGACGTGTGCACTTTTTCCTCGGCGGGGATTGCTAAGAGGAGCATCCTGGATCCTCCTGCGAAGAAGCCACGCGCGAGAGCGAACAAAAGCAGAGGGAGTGGACGTCCGAGCGACGGCCAGTACCGTCTCCCCAGATTTCACGGGCCCCCTCTAATCTCGCAGCACGCTTCCTGGCCCCCCGCTCGTCCGCGCACGTGCTTCCGGCGATGATTTTTGCGAGCTCCCCTGTCGGACGCTCCCCACTTGGACGCCCTTAAATCAGGAGGAAAAAAACACACAGACACAATTAATCCTCGATTCCCTAGAACATATGGGAAAATATGGGAAGTGGGGGGGAAGACAAACACCCAGAAAATATGGGAAAATATTTGGAATCCGGTTATTTTTTTGTGTGTGTATATATATATATATATATATATATATATTTGGGCGTCCCCGGGCCCCTTCATGAAACAGATTCACCCCCCCGGCCTTGCCCACCCCCCGGCCCCAAGAGACCTTCGAGGCGTGCCGCAGAGGCACGGAGGCGAGAGGCGACGCGCGAGCGCACCAGGCAGAGGCAGGGCGAATAGTGGCAAAGCCATCGAACGAGGCAGCGTCAGGTCTCAGAAGGGAACGCTGCGTGAGCATAAACTTTCGGAGGCCCGCGCGGATTTCTTGGACCTGCGCTGGCCCCCCCCCCAGCGGAGCCTCCAGCGCCGCCCCTGGCGCTCTCCGCGCGCGAGGGAGGGGGTACCAGCGCCGATCCAGTGAGTCCGCGCGGACGTCGAAACGTTTATGTGAACTTTTTTTCTTCATTGTTATCAGGAGGGGAAAAACACACAGACACAATTAATCCTCGATTCCCTAGAAAATATGGGAAAATATGGGAAGTGGGGGGGAAGACAGAAACCCAGGAAATATGGGAAAATATGGGGAATCTTTTTATTTGTGTGTATTTATTTGTGTGTCCTGGGGCCCCTTCATGTTAGGCCGATCGGCGCGGGCCCCTGGCTGAGTTTGGCGCCTGCTTCAAGCAGGTGGAGCCTCTCCCCCCATAGGACGCACTGCTGCAAGCAGTCGCACCAAGCAGAGGTCCAGAGCCAGACCCCCCCCCTCCCCCTCCTTCCGCCTAATGTCGAAACGCCGAACAAGAAAACGCTCACTATGTTGGTGCAGGCTTGGGAAGACAGCGACATCGCGCCTAAGCCTGTTACTAAGGCGTGGTTCCCGCGGCCCCCTGCTGGTGTAAGACCCCCTCGCTGGGGCGGTGGCTCTAGCAGGGCCTTCGCAGCCAGCCGACCTGGAAACCATTCTGACAGCACACCGCCGCTCCGCGGCCGATGTCGCGTATCGTGACTGGCGCAGCAAGTTGCTCGTTTGCCAGGCAGGTTCCCCCCCACCTTCTAGAAATAAGCTGTAGGTCCGCGCGGATTTTTGGGATCTGCGCTTGACCCCACCCCCCTGGCGCCCTCCGTGCGCTGGGGAGCTTCTCTGGCGCGCCAGGGGGGGGAGGCCTCGACGGGCGCAAGCCGCGGCCTTCTCCCTGACAGGGGGTTCCAGCGCAGGTCCAGTGAATCCGCGCGGACCTCCGAGAGTGTGTGCTGGTGCAGTTTCCTCCTCGCCTCCCAGAATTGAGCCCCAGGGCCGGGCTGGACCTGAACGCTGCTTTGCTGGACTTCGGTGGTGTTTGGTTTTTCGTTTCGGGAGGGAGGTACAGGAAAACAGGCAGAGCAAATCGAACACCAAAACGAAAGCGATTCGAAACACAACGTTTAGGTCCATCCCTGCCCTGAGGGCCCAAGATCGGCCTGGCCGCGGCGCGCCAGCCTCGCTGCGGCAGGAGCCAGCCCGCGACGCCTACCTCTTCGGCTTCGTGCCCTGGGCGGAGAACTTCAACGGCAGGGTGGCCCGCCCCTCGTCCACGCGAGGGCGGGCCGCATTGGCGATTGGAAGAAGCTTGCGCTGCTTCTAGGAGGTGTTCTGACCTCGGGATGCTTTCTAGCAGCTGCGCCTCGTCGAGGGGGCGTGCGGGGGTGCCCGGATCGTCCCGAACGGCCGCCGGATGCCCGAACTATGACCCGCCGGATGCCCGAGCTGTTCGTTAGGGCCAGAACACACAATCGACGGAGATGTGAATTCTAGGTGTTTTATCATGTCAACCCAAGCAAGGGCGCATTATCCCAGTGCGACCCTACCTAGGAGTTGGAGCCTTTAGGAAAGCAACATTAGTAGGAGCGGTAAACGCCGTCCTCCTCCTCTCCTCGTCGTCGTCGAGGAACCGCGCGTTTGCTTTTTCCTTTGCTGTTGCTTTTGCTTGGCTCCCAGAGGACTGGGGGAACCGCCCGGGACGGTTTGCACTGCCCGGCCCCTTTAAACCAAGCGAGTAAGAACCTTTCTAGGCAGAGCCTAGGTAGGGAAATACGCAAAAAACACCTGGTGCAGAGGGGGCTGAGGACGAGTGGGGGATGGGTGGGTGTGCCGTGGCCAGGGCCATGAGATCTGCCCGACTTCACGGCCCCCTCGGGGCTGGCAGCACGAGCGAGTCGGGGGCGTCAGGATCGAGGTCGACTCGGGGAGGGTGCCCTGCAACATGCATTTCGTGCTCGTTGGGTGTTCTTGTGCATCCCGGGGGTTGGTACCCTCGAGTGATCTTATGGCTTGGGGTGTTTTAGCCGGCGGAGTGTCTCGTTCTCGTGAAGGATGTTCTCGTGTCCTGGGTCCGACCGTATCGCCGATTCCAAGGTGATGCTTCCCCCCCCTGAGCCGGGCCCCGCTATCGTTGTCTCGCAGGGGGGGAGGAGCACGGGCTGTGTGGACGTTCGGGTAGGACATCGATTAGTACATAATTGATTTGCCCCAAACTTGATTTTTCCGTCGAGTTCACCAACAATACATCGAAACTTCCGTAGATCGGAGGAGCACTCTCATCGGGCAGACCTCATGGCCCCCGCCATGACCTATCTCGAGGAGGGGATCGACTGCAGAGCTGATTTTCCCCAAGTTTTTTTTTTTTTTTTTTTTTTTTTCTTGCGCCGAGTCTGCGACCAATGATTCGGCGGCAGAACCTATCTTGGGGCAACTCAGCTCTGCAGTCGATCCCCTCCCCGAGAGATGTCATGGCGGGGGCCACGAGGTCTGCCCGATGAGAGTGCTCCTCCGATCTGCGGAAGCTTCTGTGCATGGCTGCTGGGCTCGACGGACAGATCAGGTTTGGGGCACATCAGTCATGTCATCGATCCCCTCCTCGAGACGTGCCATGGCGGGGGCCACGAGACCATGGAGGACAAGGGCAACCCTCCCACTCCTCCCCATCCCACCTAAAACCCACAACCTTCTTATTATGCTTAGTCCTCTTCTTATTCTTCCCCTCATACTACTACTAATCCTCCTCTCCTCCCTCCTCCTCCCCTCCCCCTCCTCCGCCTCCTCCCCCGCCTCCCCCTCCCCCCCATCCTAACCCCCATCCTCCTTAATCCTCCTCCTCCTCTCCTCATCCTTCCTCCTCCTCCTCCTCCTCATCCTACTCCTCCTCCCGACCTCCTCCTCCTCCTCCCCTTCCTCTCCTCTCCTCCTCCTCCTCCTCTCGTCCTCCTTCTCCTCCTCCTCCTCTCCTCCTCCCCCTCCTCTCCTCCTCCTCCTCCCTCCTCCTCCTCCTCCTCCTCCTCCCTCCTCCTCCTCCTCCCTACTCCTCCTCCTTCCTCCTCCTCCTCCTCCTCCTCATACTCCTCCTACCTCCCCTCCTCTTCTCTCGGTGCGTCCCCCCCCCCCCCCCCCCCTTTCGTTCCTGGCGCCATGCCCCGGGGCGACCCCAGCGCAGCCGCCGGGCCCCCCCTCCCCCTATCCGTGGCCGACATCTCCGTGGCGCGCCCCGCGCGGCGGCCAAGACATCCCGCGCTTTTTTTCTGCCAGCCCATCCTGTGTGTCGGGTCCCCCCCCGTTCGAAGAGGCAGCGCCCCGCCGCGCTCTCCTCGCCTCCTCCTCCTCCCTCCTCCCCCCCCTCCTCTGTCTCCTCGCCTACTTCCTCCTCCTCCGCCTCCTCCGCCTCCTCCTCATCCTCCCCCCTCCGCCTCCTCCTCGCCTCCTCCTCCTCCTCCTCCTCCTCCTCCTCCCCCTCCTCTCCCTCCTCCCCCTCCTCCCTCCTCCCATTCCTGCCTCTGCTCTCCGCGTGAGGCGATCATCACCATCGTCATCCTCATTGCACCCCTCACACGGTTCGTGGCCCCATGGGGAGATCCTCCGAAGGCCCCAGGGGGAGGGTCCGCATGGCACCGCCGCCCCATTTTTGCGCACCTTTCACACGGTTCGCGGGTCCAATAGGGAGTTCCACCGAAGGCCCCAGATGGAGGGTCCCGATGGCACTGCCGCCTTATGTTGGCGCACACCTCACGCTGTTCGTGGCCCCATAGGGAGCTCCACCGAAGGCCCCAGTGGGATGGTCCCGATGGCACCGCCGCTCCGATGTCGGCGCACCCCTCACGCTGTTCGTGTCCCCATAGGGAGCTCCACTAAAGGCTCCAGTGGGAGGGTCCACAGGGCACCGCCGCTTCATTTTTGGCACACCCCTCACACGGTGTGTGGCCCCATTGGGAGCTCCACCCATGGCCTCAGTGGGAGGGTCCGCATGGCACCGCCGCCCCATTTTGGCACACCCCTCACACGGTTCGTGGCCCCATAGGGAGCTCCACCGAATGCCCCAGTTGGAGGGTCCGCATGGTACCGCCGCCCCATTTTTGCGCACCCCTCACGCGGTTTGCGGGTCCAATGGGGAGCTCCACCGAAGGCCCCAGTGGGAGGGTCCGCATGGCACCGCCGTCTTATTTTGGCGCACCCCTCACTCTGTTCGTGGCTCCATAGGAAGCTTCACCGACGGTTTCAGCGGCAGAGTCCATATGGCGGCGCCGCCCCATTTTTGCGCACCCCTCAAACAGTTCGTGGCCCCACAGGGAGCTCCACCAAAGGCCCCAGTGGGAGGGTCCGCATGTCTGCGCCGCCCCATTTTGGCGCATCCCTCACACGGTGCGTTGCCCCATAGGGAGCTCCACCGAAGGCCCCAGTGGGAGGGTCCGAATGGCACCGCCGCCCCATTTGGCGCACCCCTCACGCGGTTCGCGGCCCCATAGGGAGTTCCACCGACGGGCCCAGTGGCGGAGTTCCCACGGCGGTGCCGCCCCATGTCGGCCCACCCCTCACGCGATTCGTGGCCACAGAGGGAGCTGCACCGACAGCGGCGCCACAACACGGTATTCGTAATTGCACATGCTTGGGTCTTTCGCCCGGATATTTTTTACACGTCGACTTTCAGATGTTTATAGGCTCCTCCCCCAACACCGCCTTTTCATTTCATCACCGGGATCTATCTATGTATGCATGTATGCATTGTTGTTTGTCTGTATGCCTGCATGCATGCATGCATGCATGCATGCATGTATGTATGTATGTATGTATGTATGTATGTATGCTGGCAGTTAGATAGGTCGGTATTTATATTTATATATACATTTATGTGTTTATGCATGTCTGTCCGTATGCATGTATGTATGCATGCATGCATGCATGCATGCACGCATGTATATATGAATGAATTAATGAGTGTCTGTATGTATGTATGCATGTATGCATGCATCTATGTGCGTATGCATGCATGCATGTATGTGTGCATGCACGTATGTGTGCATGTATGTCTGTATGTGTGCATGTACGTGTGCATGTAAGTATGTATGTATGTATGTATGTATGTATGTATGTATGTATGTATGTATGTATGCATGTTTGTATGTATGTAAGGTGGCGTAACGTAGCGTACAGTAATGTAATGTAATGTAATCCAGTGGAATGTGTTGTGCTGTAATGAAATATCATGTGTGTATGTATATATGCATGCATGCAAGCATGCATGTGTGTATGTTTGTATGCATGTATGTATGTATGCTTGCATTGACGTATGTTTCTATATACGTTTGTATATATGAAGGTGCGCATGCATGCATGCATGCATGCATGCACGCACGCACGCACGCATGCATGCATGTATGTATGTATGTATGCATGCATGTATGTCTGTGTGTATGGATGTATGTATATATGTATGTATGTAGGTATGCGTGAATGCATGCATGTACGCGTGTCTGTATGTATGCATTTAGTTTTTTTGTGTATGTCGGAGGTGAGGGGGTGAGATCGAAGTGGAACGGAGAGCCTCCCTACCGGGAAGTCGATTTCGGTTTCGTGTTCGTGCGTGCCGTGCGTGCGGGCGAGGCGAAGCTGCGTGGGCGGGCGATAAGAATGTCTCCTGTAGCTGAGGCGCGGCCGGACCAAATGATTCCGGACCGGCGTCTGGTGGCCCGCGGTGTCCCGCCAGTGTCCCGCCTCCGGCTTAGGCGCGGCCGGACCAAATGATTCCGGACCGGCGTCCGGTGGCCCGCGGTGTCCCGCCGGTGTCCCGCCTCCGGCTGAGGCGCGGCCAGCCCGCGGTGTCCCGCCGGTGTCCCGCCGGTGTCCTGTCGGTGCCCCGATGATGATGATGATGATGATGATGATGATGATGATGATGATGATGATTATGATGATGGTGATGGTGGTGATGATGATGTTGTCGATGATGTTGTTGATGATGATGGTGATGGTGGTGATGATGATGGCGTCCCGATGATGATGATGATGATGATGATGATGATGATGATGATGATGATGATGATGATGATGTTGGCGATGTTGATGATGATGATGGCCATTGTGGTGATGATGATGGTGTCCCGCTGATGATGTTGAGGATGCTGATGTTGCTGATGATGATGATGAGGATGGTGCCCCGATGATGATGATGATGATGATGATGATGATGATGATGTTGATGATCCTGATGATGTTGATGATGATGATGGTGATGATGATGCTGTTGATGATGAAGATTATGATGTTGATGGCTCCCCGATGATGATGATGATGATGATGATGATGATGATGTTTATGATGATGATGATGATGGTGATGATGATGATGATGGTGATGATGATGATGATGATGATGGTGTCCCGCTGATGATGATAATGATGTTGATGATGATGACGATGATGGTGTCCCGATGATGATGATGATGTTGATGAGGATGCTGATGATGAGGTGATGATGATTTTGATTATGGTGGCCCGATGATGATGCTGATGTTGATGATGATGATGGTGTCCAGATGATGATGATGATGATGATGATGATGGTGGTTGTGGTGATGATGATGATGATGATGATGATGGTGACGATGATGATGGTGTCCCGATGATGTTGATGATGATGTCGATGATAGTGATGATGATGATGATGATGATCATGATGATGATGATGTTGATGAGGATGCTGATGATGAGGTGATGATGATTTTGATTATGGTGGCCCGATGATGATGCTGATGTTGATGATGATGATGGTGTCCAGATGATGATGATGATGATGATGATGATGGTGGTTGTGGTGATGATGATGATGATGATGATGATGACGAATGGGGTCCCATTATGATGATGTTGAGATGTTGTTCGTGATTGATGATGGTTGTCCCGATGATGATGATGATGATGATGATGGATGAGATGATGATGGTGATGATGATGATGATGAGTTACTGAGGAGTGATGGTGGGATGTGATGATGATGGTGAGGAGGTGATGATGATGATGATGATGTCGAGATGATGATGATGATGATGATGATGATGATGATGATGATGATGATGATGATGATGCTGATGCTGATGATGATGATGATAATGATGATGATGATGATGATGTTGTACGATGATGATGAAGTTGATGACGTTGATGATGATGATGCTGTTGATGATGATGATGATGATGATGGTGGTGATGATGATGATGATGATGATGATGATGACGTTGATTGTGAGATCGATTGTGATATCGATAGTGAGATCGATAGTGAGACCGAATGTGAGATCGATAGTGAGATCGATAGTGAGATCTATAGTGATGCCGATTGTGAGATCGATAGTCAGATCGATTGTGAGATCGATCGAATGAAATAGATCGAGTGAGATCGATCGTGGTATCGATCGAGTGAGATCGATCGAGCGAGACCGATAGTGAGATCGATAATGAGACCGATCGAGTGAGACGTTGGTTCCTCCCCCTCCGAACCTCCTTCTCACCCGAAGGGTGGTCGTATAGGTACATATATATATATATATATGTATATTCCTGTATAGTTGTATCAATGTGTATGCGTATATATATACACAAGTATTTGTGCGTTCTCTGACACACACACATATATATATATATATATCACCACGTCGACTGCCAGAGGTCTATAGGCTCCTTCCCCAGGACCGCTTTTTCATCCCGAGCCGTTCTGGGACGATCCCCGGTTCTGGCGCGGGCCCCCGGAGGCCGAAGTTTACCACGCACTCCGCGTCGTGGCTGTGACACAGCGTGGGGAGGTCTCGCTTGCGCGTCGCAACTCGGGGCTCTGGCGGAGGAGGAGGAGGAGGAGGAGGAGGAGGAGGAGGAGGAGGACCGTTCGGGACGATCGGTGCACCCCTGGAACGCCCTCGGCGAGGCGCAGCTCCTGGACAGCTTCCGGGAACCAGCGAAGAGGCCCGAACGCCTCGCTTTTCGAACCTTCGCAACGAGAGGAGGTGGTCGGTATCGTTGAACCTATCCCCACCCCCAGCGGGCCACATCTCAGCCCCACCATCCCGCCACCCCAGTTGGGGATAGGCCTCTCGAGACCCGAAGAGAACAGCCCGTCTCCCCATCTGTGGGGGCAACTCCGCTAGTCCATGCCAGTGGGGATACGGTAGGCTCGCGCTGCGTTGACGGGGACCCTCAGCGCGGGCGTTCGAGGTTGAACGCAGCCAGCGGCCCAGAATCGGCCGATGTCGAGCGATCTGCGCGATCGGAGAGCCGCGATCCTTCAAGGTTGAAGGATCCACGCGGCGTCAGAAACCGACGCCCGCGACATCGCAACGCGAACTGACCGTAGGGATCGGTTGCAGTCGGACTGAGGCATAAGATCGAGGTCGGGTCGGGGAGGGTGCCCTGATGTTCTTCCTGCTTCTTGAATGCTCTCGTGCACCCTGGGGAGGGCACCCTTGGATGTTCCGTGCGTTTTGGCCCGCGGAGGCTCTCGTGCTCTCGAGGGAAGTTCTTCTGTAGGGGGCCCCATGCGAACCCTACCCCTACCCCCCACGATTTCGGAGGGGGAGGGTGGGGTTCACTTCGTTTGGGAGCTCCCGAGCGAAGTGAACACCCACCCTCCCCCCCCGAATTCGTGGGGGGTAGGGGTAGGGTTCGCATGGGGCCCCCTATTCTGGCCGGGGCCCGACTGCCAACGATGCTTCGGAGGGGGGGGGGGGGCGGTGAGGTGCGCTCGGGGGGGGAGGGGGGGCCCGCTGCTCCGCAGCGCCCCGGGGCACCCGAGGGCAGTCCGGCCTCGGCTCGTGCCCTGGGCTCTCCCCCCCCGGGCGGCGGGACCTGGGCTTCAGTCGGGCCTGTCCCTCTATTCTGGACGCCCGAGATGGGCACGGAAAGAATGGGTACGATGCCCAACAGCAGTTCCTGTTCATTCCGAACAGGATTCGCTGTCCACGCCGCCGCGGCCTGTGTCCATTCGAGACAGGAGGCCGCCTGCCCAACAGCGGCCGCTGTTGGTTTGGGGCAGCATTTGCTGTTGGGCATCGTACCCGTTTTTTCGGTACCCATTTCGGGCGTCCAAATCTGCAGGGGGAGTATTAGTCCAAGAATAATCCGGGGACTCTTTTTGGCCCATCTTATTGAGCATTTGAAGCGTATTTTTCCCAATCCTCCTGCGTTGGGTACTCGTTTTGAATAGAGCGCTGTGGTCTCCACCTTCCTCCTTCTCCTCCCGCCTCCTCCCGCCTCCTCCTCTCTTCTCTTGCTCTTACCCCTACTCTTCTCCTCCCTTCCTCCCGCCTCCCGCCTCCTCTCTTCGATCCTCCTTTCTCCTCTCTTGCTTCCCCTTCTCCTCTCATCTCTGTGCTACCCTTCTCCACTAATCTCTCCTCGTCTCCTCGTCTCCTCTCTTGCTTCCCTTCTCTCCTCTCTTCGCTCCTCTTCTTCTCTCTTGCCTTTTACGTCATCTCTTTGTGGGGCTGCGATCTGTGAAACTGTCGCCACTTTCGGGGGTTGCTGGGGTGCCGAGCGGAGTGACGCCCTACGGGGACTCAGATTAGACCTCGCCATTCCTGGTGGGGCTGCGATCTGTGAAACTGTCGCCACTTTCGAGGGCTGCTGGGGGGCCCAGCGGAGTGACGCCCTACGGGGACTCAGATTAGACCTCGCCATCTCTGGGGGGGCTGCGATCTGTGGAACTGTCGCCACTTTCGGGGGCTGCTGGGGTGCCCAGCGGAGTGACGCCCTACGGGGACTCAGATTAGACCTCGCCATCCCTGGTGGGGCTGCAATCTGTGAAACCGTCGCCACTTTCGAGGGCTGCTGGGGGGGCCCAGCGGAGTGACGCCCTACGGGGACTCAGATTAGACCTCGCCATCCCTGGGGGGCTGCGATCTGTGAAACTGTCGCCACTTTCGAGGGCTGCTGGGGTGCCCAGCGGAGTGGCGCCCTACGGGGACTCAGATTAGACCTCGCCATCCCTGGGGGGCTGCGATCTGTGAAACTGTCGCCACTTTCGAGGGCTGCTGGGGGGGCCAGCGGAGTGACGCCCTACGGGGACTCAGATAGACCTCGCCATCCCTGGGGGGCTGCGATCT
>CAUYUJ010010546.1:0-17500 GCA_963575745.1 Prorocentrum cordatum
TACGTATCCTGGGCCGCACGCGCGCCTCGGGCCATGCTCTGCGAACTCCCCCTCTTGAACGCCCCCCTTGGACGCCCCCGAGACGAAAGGTCCTGGTACGCTTTCGGCGCCAGGCGACCTCTACCAGCGCAGGGGCCCCCCTTTGGTGGCTTGCCCAGTATGGGTGTGGTGGTGGTATTGGTTTCGGTTTTAGTTTCGGTTCCGGTTCCGGTTTCTGTTCCTGGTTTCGGTTCTGGTTTCGGTTGCGGTTTCGGTTGCGGTTGCGGTTCTGATTGCGGTGTCGGTTCCGTTTTTTTTTTCTGGGGTCTTGAATAATACCCCCTTGGTCACCGCTCTGGTTCCAGTTCTGGTTCTAGTTTCTTTCTTCTAGTTCTGGTTCCGGTTTCTTTTTTCTTCTGGCCTCGAAGAAGACTCTCAAATCACGCTTCTGGTTCTGGTTCTGGTCTCGTCTTCGACCTCGAGCAAGACCCCCGGGTCGCTGTTCATGTTTTGGTCATGGTTCCGATGTCCTTCTTCTTTTGGCGCCGAAGAATACTCTCCTGGTCACGGTTCTGGTTCCGATTCGGGTTTCTTCTTCCGGCTCCGAAGAACACCTCATGGTTGTTGTTCATGTTCCGGTTCTTCCGAAGGATGCTACCCCCTGGTCACGGTTCTGGTTTTGGTTCCGGTCCCGTTCCGGTGTCTATCTTCTGGCCTCGAAGAAGACCACCTTGGTCACGTTTCTGATTCCATTTCTGGTTTGCTTCTTCAGCCGGCGCCACAGAAGCCCCTCATGCAGACGATTCCGGTTCCAGTTTCTTTCTTCTTCAAGGCTCGAAGGAGACCCCCCAGGCTGCTGATTTGGCTCCGATCCGAGTCTCCTTCCTTCTTATTCCAGCGCCGAAGCGTTCCCCCCCTGGTCACGATTCTGGTTCCAGCTCCCGTTCCAGTCCCCGCTTCTTTCTCCCTCGGGCTTCGAAGGAGACCCCCCAGGCCGCTGCTCCCCCAAACCTCCTCGAGCCTTGAAGAAGTGCCTCTGCTCAACTCCCCCCGCGTGCACTTCACAACACCCAGGTACTCCCTACCCTTCCTGTGCAACACACACCGCCCGATACTCAGCAGGCTTTCCCCCAAACCTAACCGAGCACCCCCCCCCTGAACCCCTGAGGATCATCCTGGGCCAGGACAGACTTGGTCGAGGGAAGCGGGCGGCGAGGCTGAACTTCATTACTGTCGAGAAATCGAAATTGCTATCCGATTATATTTAGTAGCAACACTATCACAAACGGTTGACAGGGCCAAGGGATTCTCACCATTTCAGCTTTCCTGACTCACAGACGCGTGGCAGAGCTTTGGGATTCTCACCGGTTCAGCTTTCCAAACGAACGTGTGGCAAGGCTATGGACATATCATCATTTCAGCTTTCCCAAGTCACGAGCACGCGGCAGGCCCATAGGATTCTAATATTTTCTCATGCTTCGTGCTCCTCCGAACCCTCCAAGGAGGCCCCGCCAGAGCGAGCAAGATATCGCTATACCATACTGACATTTCATCGTGAATACAGGTTGCAGGGGGAGTAACAATTATTCCCCTGAACCAGAGACTTTATTACCCTTGCCCTGTGATTAGCAGGGGCATCGGGCTAACTTAAAACAGTCCTTCTACTCAACTCCTTCCGTGTGCAAGAACACCCAGGTACTCCACAGCCTGCGTGTCCATCACCGCACCCGATATTCAACAAGCTCTTTCCCCAAGCCTGATTTGAAGCAGTCCTTCTATTCAACCCCCTCTATGTCAAACACAACACTCAGGTTCTCCTCAGCGGTCCTGTACACCCACTTGCTACTCAACAGGCTCCCTCCGCACGCCGAACTTGAACCTACATTTTTTCCTTAGCCCCCTCCGCGTACAAGACAACACACGGGTACTCCAAACCTCTGTGTCCAACACCGCAGCCGATATTAGGTTCCCTCCCCAAGCCTAATTTGAAGAAGGCGTTCTACTCAACTCTCCCGTGTTCAACACGGCACACAGCTACTTAACATATTTCATCCAATATTGAACAGTCTCCTTCCGCAAGCCTGATTTGGTAATATTCCTTCTGCGATATTCCTTCCGTGTCCAGCACAGCACCCAGGTATTCCACAGCCTTCGTGTACAGCACCGCGCACGATACTCAACAGGCCCACTCCCCAAGCCTAAGTTGAAACAGTCTTTCTGCCCAACTCCTTCGGTGTACAATCCTAAATCCAGGTACTCCACAGCCTTCTTGTACAGCACCCACCGGATACTCATCAGGTTCCCACCCCACGCCTACATTGGAAAAGGCCTTCTACTCAACTTCGTCCGTGTACAACACAAAACGCGGGTACCAACACCGCACCACGATACTCCGCAGCCTCCGTGTACAGCACCCCCCCATACTCAACAGCTTGTTTTTCCAAGTTTAGTTTGACACAGTCTTTCTCTTCGTATTTTTCTGGTGTTTAACACAACGCCCAGGTACTCTGCAGCTTCCGTGTTCGACACTGCACCCGAATCCCAACACGCTCCCCCCCCCACGCCTAACGTTAACATGTCTTTCTATTCAACTCCCTCTGTGTGTAACCCAGCATCCAGGTACTCACAGCCCCTGTGTACAGCCCACCACCCGATACTCAACAGGCCCCCTCCCCAAGCTTCGATTTGAACAAGTCCTTCTGTTCAATTCTATCCGTGTACAGTACAACACCCAGGGAGTCCAGAGCGTTCGTGTCCGACGCACCACCTGATACTCAACAGGCTCCCTCCAAGCCAAATTGGAGTAAGTCTGTTTACGCATCTGCCCCCTGTGCCCAACACACATCCCAGGTATTGTGCACAGCCCTCATGTACAACACACCTCCAGATACCCAACACGCTCCCTCTCCAAGCCTAACTTGAAACAGTCCTTCTACGCAAATCCCTTCGTGTCCAACACAACACGGCTTCGTGTACAACACCGCATTCGATACGCAACAGGCTCACTCCCCAAGCCTAGTTTGAACATCATCCTTCTATTCACCCCCCCGCGCCCAGCACAACACCCATGTACTCCACAGCCTTAGTGTACAACACCGCACCCGATACTCAACAGTCTCCCTCCCCCAAGCTCATTTCGAACAAGTCCTTCTACTCAGCTGCCTCTGCGTTCAACGCAACATGCAGGCATTACACAGCCTGCGTGCACACGCACCACCCGATACTCATCAGGTTCCCGCCCCACGCATAAGTTGAACCAGTGGTCCCACTCACCCCCCATCTTGCCCAAGACAACACCACAGTGCTCTACAGCCTTCGTGCACAACGCACCACCCAATACTCAACAGCACCCCCAAGCCTAATTGGAAGAACTCTTTTATGCAAATCCCTCCGTGTACAACAAACCAGCCAATATTCAACGGGCTCCCTCCCCAAGCCGAAATTGGACAAGCCCGTCTATCCCCCCCCCGTGTACAACACAATACACATGCACTCCACAGCCTTCGTGTACAACGCCGCACCGGATATCCAACAGGCTCCAGGTCAAATTTGAAAACGTCTTTGCACTTAGCCCCCTCCGTGTCCAACACGACACCCAGGCACTCCACAGCCTTCGTGTACAACACCGCACGCGACACCCAACAGGCCCCCTCCCCAAGTCTAACTTGAAACACTCCTTCTGCCCAACTCCTTCGGTGTACAAAACTACACCCAGGTACTCCACAGCCTTCGTGTACAACACACCACCGGATCTTCAACAGGCTCCCACCCCAAGCCTAACTCGAACAAGTCTTTCTATTGAGCTCCCTCCGCGTTCAAAACAACACTCAGGTAGTCCACAGCCCTTGTATACAATACACCACCCGATACCCAACAAGCTCCCTTCTAAATCAAATGGCGTTATACTCAACTTCCCCCGTGTACAACACAACACCCAGGTACTCCACTACCTCAGTGTACAACACCGCACCCGATACTCAACAGGCTCTCTCCGCCAACCTGACATGAGCAATTCCTGTTACTCAACTCTCTCCGTGTCCAGCACAACACTCAGGTACACGATAGCCTTCGTGTACAACATCCCACCCGATAATCACCAGTTTTCCTCCCCAAGCCCAAAGTGAGCACATCCTTCTATTCAACTCCCTCACACACATGTGGTCCATGGCTTTCGTGTCCAGCACTGCACCCGAGCCTAACCTGAAACAGTCCTTATTGCCAACTTCCTCCGTTCACGACACAACACCCAGGTATTCCACAGCTTCCGCGTACAACACACCACCCAGTACTCAACAGGCCTCCTCCCAAATATGATTTTACCCGAAAGCAAATAGACAGCCCTTCTCAACATACTCCGTGTCCGAGACACGCAACCCCCAGGTATTCGACAGCCTGCGTGTACAACACGCCACCCGACACTCAACAGGCTTCTTCCCCAAGCCGAGCTTCAAACAAGGTCTTCTATGCAATTCCCTCCGCGTACAAAACAACACCCAAGTCCTCCACAGCATTTCTGCACAACACAGCTCACGATACCCAATAGGCCCCAACCCCACTCCTACCTTACAGAAATCCGTCTGCTCAACTCCCCCAGTGGACAAAACACCACTGGATACCGAACAGGCTTCAGCCTCAAGCCTAACTCGAAAAGAAGAGTATGTTCAAGTCCCTCTGTGACCAACACAACACCCAGGTACGCGACAGTCGTCATGTCCAAGGCTTCATCCTCAAGCCTCACTTGATCAAGTCCTCGTATCCAGTTCCCTCCGTGCCCGACACAATACCTAGATAATCGACAGCCTTCGCGTACAACACACCACCCGATACCCAACAGGCTCCGCTCCCGAACCTAACTTGGATAATTCCTCTACTCAACTCCTTGAGTGTCCAATACAACACCAGGAGTTCCGCAGCCATCGTGCACAACATACCACCCGATACCCAAAAGGCTCTATCCCAAAGCTTAGCTTGAACAAGTCCTTCTACCCACCTCCCTCCTTGTACACCACAACGCCCTAGTATTACATTGCCTTCGCGTGCAGCATACCACCCGGTACTCAACAGCCCTCCCCCAAGCCTAGCTAGAACATGTTCTTCTACTCACCTCCCTCCGTGTCCAGCACAACATCCATGTACTCCACAGCCTTCGTGCACAACGCACCACCCAGTGCTCAACAGTTCTCCTCCCCAAGCTCAATTTGAAAAGGCATTCTGCACACTTCCTTCGTGTACACTACAAAACATGTGCACCACAGCATTCGCGCACGACGCACCACCAGAATCTCAACAGGCTCCGTCCACAACCCTTGCTTGAAGCAGTCATTCTACTCACTTCCCTCCCCAAGCCTAACTTGAACAAATCCTCCTACCCAATCCTTCGTGGACAATGCAGCATCAAGGTTCTCCAAAGCCTTCGTGTACAACACCCCACCCGATACTCAACAGGCTCATTCCCCGAGTCTCCGCTCCCTCCGCGTGCAACACAACACCCAGGTACTCCCACAGTTTTCGTGTCCAACACACCAGCCAGTATTCAACTGGCCCCCTCCCCAAGCCTAACTTGGAACAGATTTTTCTACTCACCGACCTCCGCGTCCAACACAAACCCAGGCACTCAGCAGCCTTCGTGTACAGCGCACCACCTGATGATCAATTGTTTCCCTTCCCAAGCCTAAATTGAAAAGATCCCTTCACTCAGCTCCATGTATGTCGAACACAACACCCAGGTATTCCACAGCATTCGTGTACAACACCTCACCTGATACCCAGCAGGCGCCATCCTCAAGCCTAACGTGAAGAATCGTTCTATCCCCCCGTCTCCAACAATCATCCAGGTACTCGACAGCCTTCGTGTACAATGCACCACCCGGTACTCAACCAGCGTCCTCCCCAAGCCAATCTTGACAAAGTCATCCTGTTGAATTCCCCTCGTGTCCAACACAACACGCAGGTTTGCCCGAGCTTTCATGTACAACACGCCACCCGATACTCAACAGGCTCTCTCCCCAAGCCTAGGCTTAAACAGTCCTTCTAGTCAGCTCCATCCGCGCTCAACACAACACCCGTGTACTCCACAGCCTTCGCGTACAACACTGCATGTCATATTCAACAGGCTCATTCTTCAAACCCAACTTGAGAACCATGTTCTACTCACCCTTGTGTTTTCAACTGGACACCCTGGCACTCCACAGGCTTCGCGTACAACACACCACCCGATACTCAACAGGCCCCTTACCCATGCCTACCTTGAAGCAGTCCTTGTACTCAATTCCATTCGTGTTCGAAACAACGACCATGTACTCTACAGCCTTCGTGTACAACGCGCCACCCGATACTCAACAGCCTCCTACTCAAGCCTGAGTTGAAACGGTCCTTACACTCAAGTTTCTTCTGTATCCAACACAGCACCTAGGTACTCCACAGCCTTCGTGTACAAGAGGGCCGTGGGCCGCTCTGGCCCGCCTCGGTCCGAGAGGGCCTTTTGAGGGGGGTCTCGCGGAGCCGTTCTGGGGCGGCTTGGGGGATCTGCTTCCCCAAATATCGGAGGTTGATAGACCTCCTACCCTGACACGTCCATCAGCGAATTGGCCGTTTTCGGCTCGCGAGAGGGCGTAGCGGTGCGGGTCCGGGTCCGTCGTTCTCGGTCCTGGGCCGTTTTCACGAGGTGGAGGTTTACTGAAGGGAGGGCTGCCCACCGCCGACCAGAGTGCTTGCACTCCTGGGCCCGTGCCTGTCTCACGAGGGAGCCGGGTGGGTCCAGCGAGCATGTCGGGTGGGTCCAGCGAGCATGTTCCCCGTGGCCGCCTCGTGGCCGCCCCGTGGCCGCCGCGTGGCTGCCCCGTGCGCCGGGGCGGGTCGGGCGAGGCTGCGTGCCGCTGCCGCCCGCCTCTGCCTCTGCTGCCTCCAGCTTGCACCACGGGCGCTGCACCGCATACGGCGGGGGTGTTGGCTGGAGGATGCCTGCTCCAATGCGGGCGGCGGTGATGTCCATCGCCGATCCACGGTTGGAGTGCCACCGGCCTCCAGACCCTGGGTTCCTTCTCGAAGGTGTCCTTGCCCAATGCCCCCACCGTATCTTACACCACATGGCCTGCGCCGCGTAGGTTATGCATCCACGGTGCAATAGATGACTGTTTGGGGCCCACGCTGGCTGACGTCTGGTGTCGCGCTGGGAGTCCTGAGCGTCTCGTGGGCCCGAATTGGGGCCCTCTCGGTCCGTGTTCGGGGGCCTGCTAGGCCGTGGGGGCGTGCGCCTTCTCGGAGCCCTGTGGTCTGCAGGCGTAGGCTCGTGAGGGCGCGATGGCGCCCCCCCCCGGGGGAAGGCAGGGGAAGTTTGAGGAGGAGGAGGAGGAGGAGGAGGAGGAGGAGGAGTCTTGGCAGTCCTGAGGCCCTCTGCGGGCGGTTCTGTGCCGATCTCGGATGCCTGTTGGGCCAGCCGGAACGTTGAGTAGCTCGTAACGGCGAGAATCTGATAATCCTCAAACATTTAGAAAGGGCATCACACCGCAACACTCACGGTCCTTCAAACATGGTGCTTCCGATGCAGCGTTGCCTGCATTTCAGGACGGGCGCCCTGCTCCCGTCGTTCAGACTGGCGCCCTCTCCCCAGAGGGGGCCACACTTCTGCATCCGATGTGCTCCTCCTCGTTACCGCCTCCCTCCTTTTCCTTCTGCTTCTGCTGCTCCTCCTCCTCCTCCTCCTCCTCGTCCTTCCTCCTCCTCCTCCTTCTCCTCTTCCTCGTTATCGCCTCCCTTCTTTTCCTTCTGCTTCTGCTTCTGCTTCTGCTCCTCCTCCTCCTCCTCCTCCTCCTCCTCCTCCTTCCTGATCCTCCTTCTCCGCCTCCCGCTCGTCCGCCTCCTGCTCCTCCTCCTCTGGGCGCACGCACAGAGGCTCCCGTGGCCCCTTGGCACGGCGAGCGATGGGTCACATCCTGCAGCTGCCCTCTGGGGATCAAGGCCTCCTAGAACAACCCGGTAGGCGGAGGGAGGTGTGTTCGACGTGTCGGGGGCGGAAAAGAGGAGGGTAATAACTAGGGGGGGGGGATATCATGGCGGGGGCCATGATATTTCCCCAGATGTCATGGCGCCCAATCTTATTTCCTTGCGTCCCTGGCCCCCCCGCTGGGCCGCGCACGTGCCGCTGGGCATGATTTGCACCCCCCCATCTTGGACCCCCCCCTCTTGGCCGCTCCCGAACGTGACGGGAGGGGACGGGAGGGATGGGCAGGGTGTCGGACGTGGCGCGGGCGCGCCCAGTTTGCCTCCTACCAGTCTGTCTTTCCCCTCGGTCCCGCTCATTCCCCGCCTCCCGTGCCCCCCCCCCCCCTCCCTCTCTCTCTCCCTCTCTCTCCCTCTCTCTATATATTTTACTCTCTCCTCTCCCTCTCCTCCTCCTCCTCCTCCTCCTCCTCCTCCTCCTCCTACCTCCTCCGCCTCCTTCCCCTCCTCTCCTCTGTTATCCATCCTCCTTTCTCCTCCACTCCTCCTCCTGAATCTCCCTGCTCCTCCCCCTTCCCCCTCCTCTCCTGATGCTCCTGCTCCTCCCTCCCCTGATCGTCATCCTTCTCCCTCCGTCCCCCTTCCCTCCTCCTTCCCCCTTCGCCCCGTTCTCCCTCTCCCCCCCCCCTGCTGCCCCTCTCCCCGCCCCCTTCCTCCATCTCCCCCTTGTCGTTCTGCTAACGCGCGCAGCAATCCCTCCGTCTCTCCCCCCTCCCTCCTCCTCCCCAATCCTCCTCCTCCTCCCCCCCCCCTCCCTCCCTCCTCCCTCCTCCTCCTCCCTCCCCGCCTCCCGCCCCCCTCCTCGCTCCCTCCCTCGCGCCTCCCTCCCTCCTCCCCCCGTCCCTCCTCCCTCGCCCCTCCCCCCCCCGCGCCCGCCCCCCCTCCTCCGCCCCAGCAGGAGCCGCTGGCGCCGCGGCCGCCCCTCGCCAAGACGGGCATCGCGGCCGCGCTCGCGGCCAGCCGCCCGCCGGTGCCCGACGACGCCGGGACCGCGGGCGGCGGCCGGGGCGAGCCCAAAGCCCAGAGGGCCTCGGCCTGCTCGGGCTCTCGGCAGTCCGCGGGCGCCAGAAAGCGCTCCCAGACTTAGGACTTGGCATCGCTCGGACGTGTGCATTTTGCCTTCGGCGAGGGCCATCGAGGAGCATCCTTGATCATTTGGCGGAAGAGCCACGCACGAAACTGGAAAAAACACAGGGAATGGACGTCCGAGCGATGGCGAGAGGATGTCCCAACCTGCTTTGGCCTTGGTCACCAGAAAGAAGTTCGAGCACCAGAGTCGTACCCCCAACAGTGACACGTCGATTAGTGAATTGTCCGTTTTCGGTTCTCGAGAGGGCGCCGCGGCCGTTATTTTCCAGGCTTGCGCCCGCCAGGTTTAGGCCTCAGGTCGTTTTCACGAAGCCACGTTTTACTAAAGGGGGGTCTGTCCATCCCCGAAGAAAGCGCTCCCAGACTCAGGATCTCCCAACCTGCTTTGGCCTTGATCACCAGACAGAAGTTCGAGCACCAGAGACGTACCCCCCAAAACTCCAGGATTTTCACGTGGCGGACCCTGGGAGACACTTGTCCGACACTGCTTCGACACTCTTTCGACACTCTTCGGGGTGCTCGAAGTTCTTGCTGGGATGTGGTCCTCAAGTACGATGGGAGCAACATTATCCCAGACATGATCGCGTCGTTAAACAAATCAGGACGTTTTTTTATTGCCGTTTTCGACCTCTCTAGAGAGGCCCTCGCCCGGTCCGGGGGACCGTGAACAAAACGACTCGGGATGAGACGCCGGCCCCAGAGAACGGGCTGGGACCTCTGGGAGCCGCGCATTGGAAGAATCAGGATGTCGCTTGTTTGGGTCGTCATGTTTCTCTGCTAATTAAAGCTGTGCGCGTCCCGCTTAGCTTTCAGCGGAAGAGGCTGGGTCGTCATCTCTTCGCGGCGCGCAAATATTTGACTCCGTCACCTTCCGCTGGCCCTCCGCCGGCTTCCGTCAGCGGAAGCGGCCTCGTTTTACTTCCGCCAGCCGTCCGCCAGCCCTCTGCCAGCCTTCCGCCGCCTTCCGTGGCGAGGAAGACGTGGGACCTTCTTCGATCCTCGCAGGCCCTTTCTTAGAGGAACAAGAAAAGCATAAACACCAACTTTCGCCAGTCCGCGCGGATTTCTTGGATCCGCCGCCCCTGGCGCGCTATTGGATCCGCGCTGGGCCACTCCTGGCGGCGCCTCCGGCGCCGCCCCTGGCGCGCTCCGCGCGCCAGGGAGGGGGGTCCAGCGCGGATCCAAGAAATCCGCGCGGGCCGGCGAAAGTTTGTGTTTGTGTTTTTTTTTGTTCCTTCAAGAACCGCCGAGCGCGTTTCGCTACTCGCAAAGTGCCTACGCGCAAACGTCCTGCTTCGATGTAATTTATCGTAGATATCCTGCGGCGGATCCAGGCCATTTGCGAGTAGTTACTTTGCGAGTAGTGGAACGCGCTCGTCTAAAGAAATGGCCTCGCCTGCGAGGATCGAAGGAGTTGCCATTTTTTCCTCGCCACGGAAGGCGGCGGATGGCTGCTGGAAGGCTGCCGGAAGGCTGGCGGAGGGCTGGCGGACGGCTGGCGGAAGTCAAACGAGGCCGCCTCCGCTGACGGAAGCCAGCGGAGGGCCGGCGGAAGGTGGCGGAGGTAAAAGGTGTGCCCTCAAGAGATGACAACGTTTTCGGGTTCAGGATTTTCACAATTGGCCAAGTGGTCCAAGGCAGGCAGACGCCGGTCAGCAAGCGGTGGGGTGCACAAGGAGCGGATTAAGGCATGAAGGTGAAGAGGAGCAAAGCGCCAGGGGGAAGGAGGGTCCCGCTCAGGCCATGAGAGCTGGCGCGGGGATGCCGTAGTATAACTTGCGTGCGAGCTGCGTGCGAGCAGCGGGGGCCGAGGCCAGCTTGATGTAGAAGGCCGCCCGTCCCAGACATACAGTCGGGGCGCTGAAGAAGGAACCCTTTTCGTTGGGGAGGGGCTCGGTGTTCCTTGATTGCTCAACAGTTTGCCTCAGGTTGTCCTGAGGATTTCCATGGGAAATGGAAGTTTAGCTTATGGGAAAGAGGGGCCTCGTTCCTCATTCTGGGTTCCTCAGGTCAACGCCCCGACTGTACGACGTCTTGAGAACTTCTGAGCTGCCCTGATACGCCCAAGTTGGAACGCAGCACGTGCCGTGCTCAAAGCCTCCGTGTTGACACGCTGCGTGTCGGCTCGGCACGTGTTGGCCCACGCCGAACGTTTTTCGCGCCAGGCCTGCGTTCTCGGCCTGCGTGCTGAGCTCCGTGTGGCTTCTGCTGCAGCCCACGCGCTTCGGCGCAGTGCCGTGCGGGCTTCTTTCAGGAGGGGAAAAACACACAGACACAAGCAATCGTCGATTCCCAAGAAAATATGGGAAAATATGGGAATTGGGGGGGAGGACAAAAACCCAGAAAGTATTGGGAAATATGGGGGATCGTTTATTTGTGTGTATTTATTTGTGTGTCCCAGGGCCCCTTCATTCCTGTGCTTCGCCTGGACCATCTTGGTCCCGCATCCAGCTGCCGCCAGCCCTCTGCAGCAAAGCCTGACGTTGCTGGCAGCGTGACGGACAACCAGGTGCTCCCGCTCCCGCCGCCCCGTGGGCCCTTTTCCCGGTTTGCTGGTTTACCTTGTTCTTCACGCTTCCAGCGCCTGCAGCCCTGGCTTCGGCCCTTGTGTGTGGCCGTCATGTTGTCCCGCGTCCACTGCCAGGTCACTTCAGCCCCGGCTGGCCGCTCCGGCGCGCTCATCTCGAGACGCTTTCAGCCGTGAGTCCCTTCCTCCTCCCTCCTGTCCTCTGCGGCCGCTTCTCCTCCCGCGTTCCCTTGCAGCCAGACAATTACTTTGTCGTGCGTCCCCAACGACTCGAGTGCCCGTGCGGACCGGTTCTGCCGCGCTGCGACGAACAAGTTGAGCTTCGTGTAAACAAGCTGCGGGTTGAGCGTTGCGCATCGAGGCAGCTGAGCTTGAGAAATTGTGACGGAGGCGTTTGGCCGCTCCGGGCCCCTGGGGGCCCTCGCTGGCCTGATGGTGCTGAGAAGCCCTAGCCCACTGGAGAATTGCATACGGTCGAGCATTTTTTTTGTTTTTGGCAGCTTCCCCTTGAAAACTGGGCCAACGTTTCGTGACCAATGTGCCAGAAAGCTGGCCCAGTTTCGCGGCCTCGTTCTCCCCTCAAGCGCCAACAGCAGAAGCGGGCCTGGGCTTCTCTTGAGGAGCGTTAGGGCAGCTGGCCCACAGTCCTTCAATGATAACGTTCTGGGTCGTATGTTCTATTTGAAGTTTGGCGATGGTGATGGCCCCGTCGAGTCTGATTACACGCGGGCGGCGGAGGCGCCCTCAGCTCCGTCTCCCCCCACGACCTCGGCCGCGCGGCAAGGGCGGCCACCGTCGAGAGCGACACCTGGGGTGCGCGGCCGCGGGACGGCCAAGACACGACTCGGGATGCACAGCCCGCCCTTCGAGAACGGGCTGGGGCTTCCGGGGGCCCGCGCATTGACAGCAGCAAGACGCCGCACGCCCGGGGATCGAAGACTTGCAGAAGCACGCCGCCTTGCTTCTGCAAGAACTCTCGAGGGAGAGGCAGTGGGAGGAGGAGGAGGAGGAGGAGGAGGAGGAGGAGGAGGAGGAGGAGGAGGAAGAGGAGGAGGAGGAGGAGTTGGCCAGGGGGAGGAGGAGGCAAGCTCTGTTCATAAACGGCCCCCGGGCCCCTCCTGGAGCGCGCTCCGGCCAGCATGCCAAGGAGACTCCAGCCGTGGCCACGAGAGGCCCCCCCAAAAAACCCAGACGCCCCAGAGCCTCGATCCTCGATTTCGACCCTCGAACATCGATCCTCGCCTTCCGAGGTCTGGGGCACGTTAGGGGCATTTTTTTTTTTTTGGAGGGGGGATAGGCTCAGGGGGACATGCGTCGACCCCAGATCGCCCACGCCTCGCCGCTGGGGGCCCCATTGCCCACCCCGCCCGGGGAGTTGCGGATCCTCTATCGGGGGCCTATCTCGCCGATCTACTGGCGATGGATCGCGGCTTCAGGCTCGATGGCTCCTCTCCTGAGCAGCGACCCCCCCCCTGTAACTTCCCCCCCCCCCGGAGGTTCCCGTCGGAAGGCGGGCCAGGCGAGGTCGCGGCGGCCCTCCCTGTCGTTTTGTTCTCCTCCTCCCTCCTCCCCCTCCTCCCCCCTCCCTCCTCCCCCCTCCCTCCGCCCTCGTCCCTTCTCCCTCCTCCCTCCCTGTCGTCTTTTCTCCTCCTCCCTCCCTCCTCCCTCTCTCTCTCTCTCTCTCTCTCTCCCCCCTCCCTCCCTCCTCCCCGCCTGTGCCTCCCGGAGGCGGCCCGTGGTGCGCCTCGGACAAAAAACTAGCCTGGCGAAGGATCCAAACCATATGCAGCCGACTTCCCCCATACGTCGGTGGTCGTGGGCCTCAGGCTGGGACGTTTGCACGTCCGTCGGCTTCGGGGCCTCCACGAGGGGTGGGGGCTCTCGGACCGCCATAAGATAAGGCAGGGACATCGTGCCGCATTGTGTGATCTCTATGTCGTTTTTTTGTTTGACAAGTTGTGCTAGTTCAGATATCGGCGCTAATGCTGTGAAAGAAAAAGACGAGCACCGCAAGTATAAATATAATCTTCGCCCGCGCTCCCTGTGGGGCCACGAACCGTGTGATGGGGCGTGCCGACATGCGTGGCGGGGCACACAAGGCGAGCGAAGACGGTAGGTCTGTGTGCGAGAGACTGAGAGCGCGTGAGTCTGATTGTGGATCAGTCTACGCGCGCGTGAGTCTACGGGCATAAATGTCGACGCCCATGTCGGCGCGCCTCTCGCGAGGATCGCGCCCGCTTCCTTCCCGTTCTTCTTGTCCCTCTTTGCCCGTGCACGCCCACGTCCAAGGCTGCGGGCGCGGCGCCGCACGGAGTCCCCGCGACGCGCGCTTGTCGCCCCGAAGGGGTCCCGGCGACGCTCGCGGGTCGTCCGCTGCGCGGGGCAGAGCGAGCGAGCAGGCTGGCTCCCGCCCGGGATGCGCGTCCCGAAAGCGGCCTCAACACGTCGATTACGATGAAAAACGTATGGGGCCACGAAGCGTGTGAGGGGTGTGCCAAAATGGGGCGGCGGCGCCATGCGGGCTGCGCCATTGCGACCTTAAGTGGAGCTCCCTATGGAGCCACAACACGTGTGAGGGGTGTGCCAAAATGGGGCGGCGGCGCCATGCGGGCTGCGCCACTGCGACCTTAGGTGGAGCTCCCTGTGGGCCACGAAACGTGTGAGGGGCGTGCCAAGATGGAGCGGCGGCGCCATGCGGGTTGCGCCATTGGGACCGTGGGTGGAGCTCCTTGTGGGCCACGAAACGTGTGAGGGGTGTGCCAAAATGGGGCGGCGGCGCCATGCGGGCTGTGCCAGTGGGACCCTAGATGGAGCTCCCTATGGGGCCACAAAACGTGTGAGGGGTGTGCCAAAATGGGGCGGCGGCGCCAAGCGGGCTTCGCTACTGGGACCTTAAGTGGAACCCCATATGGGGCCACGAAGCGCTGCATTGGGTGGGTGAAACGCAGAGAGGAGGGAGGAGGAGGAGGAGGAAGGCAGGAGGAGGAAAACGCGGGGACCGTCTCTTCAAAACCAGGACCCAACACCACAGGATGATTGGGAAAAACATGTCGGAGAGCGGACCTCGGGTGGGGCCCCCCGGTGGGGCGAGCTGGAACGGCTCTGGGCCGGGCGGCAGGGGGCCGCCGTCGTCTCAGCTGGCCTTCTTCCGACAAAATGGCCCCAGGGCTCGAACATCGGGGCCTGTCGGCGGCGCGCACCCAGGTGGGGGGGGGCCGCGAGCGTGGCGGCATTCGAAGAAGGCCCGGGGAGGAGGAGGAGGAGGAGGAAGATGAGGAGGAGAGGGAGGGGGAGGCGGAGGCGGAGGAGGAGGAGGAGGAGGAGGAGGAGGAGCTCACGAACCCTCCCGCTTGCGCCCTCTCCTCCCCGGCCTCCCCACGCCGAGTTTTCGACTGTGATCGCCGACGGCTCTGGCCCATCCGCGCTGGCTTTCCGGGGCCCGCTCTGCTGATGGGCTTGTTTTCCACCACCACCACCATAAAGTTGGATGGGGAGGGGGTCCTCCTCCTCCTCCTCCTCCTCCTCCTCCTCCTCCTCCTCCTCCTCCTCCTCTTCCTCTTCCTCTTCCTCTTCCTTTTCCTTTTCCTCCTCGTCATCCTCCACCTCCTTCCCCCCTCCCCCCGCGCTCCTCCTGTCAAGGGGGCACTAAGCCCTGACCAGACCAAGCCCATCGGAAGATGGAGCCACGACCCAGGACATCGACGCATAGGTCACGGCTACCACGAGGCCGACTGAAGAAGCGAGCGAGCTGGTCCGTAAGGACATCATGCACGACAGAAGGGTTTGGGCAGCAACGTGGACAGAGGCCAGCGACCCCAGCGAGACAAAGAACGCCGACAAGTGGAAACTGTGGTGCGTACCATAAATGCAGCGGTACCTGGGCCGACCACAACGCGCTGCCCCCCGCAGGTCGCTGCAGGGCCGTTGCCAGACCGCCAACATCGGCAGCATAGCAAGGAACATTTGCGATGTGCAGTGGAGAGCTGCGAAGAAGCAAAGAAAGGGGGTCTACGACTGGTGCGTCGCGCTCACAGGATGGGAGAAAGACTCGTTCGCGGCACATTGGCGGGAACGCATCGCGGACATGAAGGCGTTATTTCAACATCTGCTCCAAACCCGAGCTCCCGCTCTAGAGGGCGAGAGCCCATCGTGCTTTGACGGCGGCGACGAGGCTCAGCACAACCCGCCGCGACGTGCAGCTGGCAAGGGAGCCATCCCTGAGACGGACCACGTCGGCTTCTCTGGCACCGTGGGCGGCGATCAGGGTGTGGGGTGCTTAGTGGGCCCTGGAAACGACAGGGCCGTTTTTTACCGGTTCCGTTTTGCTGTTTTTTTGCCAGTTCCGACGCCGTTTTTTTACCGGTTCCGTCGCCGTTTTTTGACCGGTTCCGGCTCCGGTTCCAATCCTGGAGCCGTTTTTTTGTTGTTTCCGGTCGCCGTTTTTTTGCCGCTTCCATTTTTAAGGGACATTATCTTGGAAACGGTGAAAAAACGGCCCTGCCGTTTCCGGGGCCCACAAAGGTAGGGTGTACCAGCAGCTGGGCACGCAGGACCGTGTTGGGCCCTGGCTGGCCTTCGCCAAAGGCCCGATCACGATCTGCACGGGCTGCCGGCAAGTCCTGAATGGGTCCTTCTAACAAGTCTACTTGCGACCCCAAGGGGCGTCGCAAGGATGGTGGCAACGGGTTGGGCAGATGCTACGCAAGCGCCCTGGAGGGGGCCATCTTGTCCACGTGGTCAAGTGCCTCTCACATCTTGACCAAGAACCCATAAAGCAGGCGGGCCAAAACTTCGAGACCAGCTTGGTCAACGACTTGGCAGACACCTCGGCGCAACGTGGGGCGGAGTCGGCCACGGCAGACGTACGTGGCGAGACCAGGCAGTTGATGGAGACCGAGACCGTGCTCATGCGCGCTCAGCGCAGATCAGCAGCCATCATGCACGACATCGGCAAGGGCACAGACCCCACCAAGCTTGAACGACCAAGGCAAGCTCCAAGCAGGTTGGTACGCGAAAGGCGGCACCAAGCTGAACAAGAGCCAGGACACCACACGAAGAGGTAGGAAGGCCAGTGGGCGTGCCAAGAATGCTGGCTGTCACCTGGCAAGTACAGCGTCGCAGACTGGATAATGCATGCACAGGGCGGCTAAGCGCAACCCATCGGGCTGACCACGGACATGCAGTACCTATGCCAAACAACGAGGTGGTTGATATCAACGGCAAGGTCATCCACGTGAGCCGCAAGGTCGCGGTCGCCCATGGGCAACTCTAGTGCTGGAGCTGCGCGGTGGCGGCCTCACAGAATGAAGAAGGACATGGCAGGGTGAATCTACTGGCGAAGGAGTGCAGCAATAAGCTCACCCCAAGTGGAGAGACGGTCCTACGACGACTACGACAAGGGCTGCCACCCCAGGCGGGCCCGAACTGGCCAGAGGGGGCTGTGCCGCCTAATGGTGGCAGTATCTTACGTGTCGCTGCAGCGGGGCGTCAACGTGGTTGACTACGTGGTCGGGGCAGCGGCCCCGCGGACATACTCTGCCTTGGAGAGGCGGTGAGGTGGGGGCCCGCCCTGTCCTTGGGGTGGGCTCGCGACCTCTGAGGTACTCTGCCCTGGAAGGGCCGTGAGGTGGAGGCCCGCCCTGTCTCTGGGGTGGGCTCGCGACCTCATGAAGCCAGCGCGGCCGCGCGGCACGGCACGGGGCGCGGCCCCGCAGCAAGCACGCTGCCCCGGGGATGGCAGTGAGGTGGCGTCCCGCCGTGTTTCCGGGGTGGGCTCGCGACCCCATGAGGCCTGCGCGGTCAGCGCGGGCGGTGGGCGCGGCGGCGGAGTCGACCGCGCTGCCCTCCATCTCGTGTCCTCGAGTCCTCCTCCTCCTCCTCCTCCTCCTCCTCCTCCTCCTCCTCCTC
>CAUYUJ010010546.1:20000-60000 GCA_963575745.1 Prorocentrum cordatum
CGATGATTCTGGCGATGGTGGTGGTGATGCGGTGATGATGATAGCGACAACAACGATTATACAGATGATGCGGATGATGCAGATGACGACGTTGATGTGCGATGGTGATGATGGCGATGGTGATCATGGTGATTTTGCGTCGGATGAGGACGATGTTGATTCTGCGCGTGATGAGGGTGAGTTTGCTGTTGCTGATGCTGCTGCTGATGATGACGACGACGGTGATGATTGTGATGCGGGCGATGAGGGTGATGATGCTGGCGATGATGATGCTGTTGTTTATAATGATGATGGGTGCGCTGTCACTGGCGACGATGACTGTGATGTTGCTAACGTGTGCGGTGGCGATGACGGCGGGTATCATATTGACGATGCCGATAGTGATGTTGTTTTTGGTGACGATGTTGTGGTTGTGACGTTTTCGGTGAATGGTGTTGCTGCTATCAGAATGGCTGTGGTTGGCCATCACGATGGCGATGCCGATGGTAATTTGGAGGATGGGGAACACGAGGAGGTGGTTGAATATCATGTGGTTGGGCGGCATGGAGAGGATGCAGAGGATGATGATGATGATGATGGTGAGCATTGCGCGATGAGGGGGAAGGACATGAGGACAATGAGTGCGATGATTATATGGAAGGTATGGATGATGAGGAGGAGGAGACGGTGGATGGGGAACATGAGGAGGAGGAGGAGGAGGAGGAGGAGGAGGAGGAGGAGGAGGAAATTGAGGAACATGAGAAGCAGGAGGAGGATGGTGACTTGGAGGAGGAGGCGGAGGAGGAGGAGGAGGAGGAGGAGGAGGAGGAGGGTCAGCTGGACGAGCTGCTCGGGCATGCGACCGCCAAGGCTCAACGACCCCGACCTCCAGATCGAAAAGGAGCGCGCCGTTTAGCCTTTCGGGGAAGCCTCGCCCAAAAGTCCTCTCCCACAGCCTCCCTCTTGCTGCGAACCAAAACTTCGACAGGAGGTTTCTGGCTGTTTTCGGCCTCCGGGGGCTTGCACCGGGCCCCGGGGCCGTCAAAGACGGCTCGCGGGCGGAGACGCCCGTCCCGGGGAAGGCGGCAGACCTCCGGGGGGCCCGTGCGTGAGAAAGGCACGGCGCCGGAGGCCAGGTGCAGCGCAGCATGGCCAGAAGCAGTCGCGTTCCTCCGCCGGCGAGTGGCCGGATGGCGTGCGAGATCTTCACGATCAGTGGCCTGCCCGTCATCGCCGCGACGGTGTTCCCATGTGAAAAGCCACAGCCGCAGCCACCCTTGCGAGTCTCGCCGTTTGAAGGTTGGCTTTCCGGCGCAGTGCGGTATCAGTCCATTGTGCCCCGTCGAGTTTCTAGAGTTGTTTAAAGTGTTTCAACCTTTTTGGGGCCTCCGGGGGTCTTGTCGTTGTCACTGCTGCGTTCCCTTTTTTTTGAGATTCTGGTACAAACGCAACCCCGGGAACTTCATGTGTCGATTTGTATGCGTGGTCCGATTGTTGCCAGCCTCTGGCGACGACTGACCCCCCCCCCTTCCTGAGAGGCCGCGGCGGGCCCAATCGACTGGGGAAATCCCGACCTCTTTTGCCCGTCGGAATGCCATTGCTGAAGTGCCCAGTTCGCAGATCACGCCCTGCCCGCCCTGGTGCCGCGGGGGCAGTGCGAGGGTGGAGGGGGAGGAGGACGAGGAGGAGGAGGAGGAGGAGGAGGAGGAGGAGGAGGAGGGGGAGGAAACGTGGGAGGAGGAGGAGGAGAAGGAGGAGGAGGGGGAGGGGGAGTGGGAGGGGGAGGAGGAGGAGGAGGAGGACGAGGAGGAGCAGGTGGAGGAGGAGGAAGAGGAGGAGGAGGAGGAAGAGGACGAGCAGGAGGAGGAGGACCAGTGTAAAGCCACGAATCATCAACGATGTTGGAATTAACCCTCCCTCCAAGCTCCCTCTTCATAGGCCCGCACAACGGTTCATTTTCATTGAGGGAACTGCCTCGTTGGAAGACAACCGTTTGAAGATCCTGAAGCATGCCAAAACATTGTACCTGGGATTTTCAACGCCACGTATCAACCTGACTGCTGCGTCTTGACGATTCGGAATCGTGCCAGAGCGCCAGATTTGGGTCTTCAACACCGCGAATCAACATACTTGTTGCGCCCGCATAACTTTGATCCCTGTCAAAACACCATTTCTGGTACGTTGATCATGGGAACCCGTGAAACTCTTGCAAGTTTGTAACGAATGTGCGCGGCGTCATGGCGAGAGCCACGTTCTGAAAGCCACCCGCCCTCAATCCGTGAAACTCTTGCACAGTTTTAAGACGAATGTGCGCGGCGCTAAGGCGAGAGCCACATTTTGAAAACCACCCGCCCTCAATCTGTGAAGCTCTTGCACAGTTTTAAAACGAATGTGCGCGGCGCTAAGGCGAGAACCACATTTTGAAAACCACCCGCCCTCAATCCGTGAAGCTTGTGGAAAACCACCAGCCCTCGATCCGTGGAACTCTTGCATTTTTTAAACGAATGTGCGCGGCGCTAAGGCGAGAACCACATTTTGAAAGTGGCCCGTCCTCCATATGTGAAGCTGTTGTAATTTGTTAAGCATCAGAGTCAGAGGTGGTGAGGAAGCCTCAGGCGAAACGCCTGGCCCGCCTTAAAACCTGGTTTCGGGGTGCGACAGTGAGGAGTTATCTATAAGGAAACGGAAATGAGGAGGAGGAAGAGGAGGAGGAGGAAGAACATTAATAATACGAATCAAAAAGAATAACGCTTTTTACGAATAGGAAGAATACTGCTGAGACGAAGAGGAGGAAGAGGAGGAGGAGGCGGAGGCGGAGGATGAGGAGGAGGAGGCGGAGGCAGAGGAGGAGGAGGAGAAGGAGGCGGAGGAGAAGGATGATGAGGAGGAGGAGGAGGCGGAGGCGGAGGAGGAGGAGGAGGACGAGGAGGAGGAGGAGGTGGATGATGACGATGCTGATGATGATGATGATGGTGAGGGTGATGATGGTGATGATGATGATGATGATGATGCTGATGATGATGCTGATGATGATGCTGATGATGATGCTGATGATGATGATGAGGATGATGATCATGATGATGATGACGATGATGATGATGATGCTGATGATGATGCTGCTGATGATGATGATGATGATCATGATCATGATGATGATGATGATGCTGATGATGATGATGCTGCTGCTGATGATGATGATGCTGCTGCTGATGATGATGATGCTGCTGATGATGATGATGGTAGTGATGATGATGATGATGGTGATGATGGTGATGGTGATGGTGATGATGATGATGATGATGATGATGATGATGATGCTGATGATGATGGTGATGGTGATGGTGATGTGATGATGCTGATTATGATTCTGATGATGATGATGATGATGATGATGATGATGATGATGATGATGATGACGATGACGATGACGATGACGATGACGATGATGATGATGATATGATGATGATGATGATGATGATGATGATGATGAGGATGGTGATGATGAGGATGCTGATGATGATGATGATGATGATGGTGATGATGATGCTGATGATGATGATGATGATGAGATGATGATGATGAGGAGGAGGAGGAGGAGGAGGGAGGAGGAGGAGTAGGAGGAGGAAGAGGAGGAAGAGGAGGATGAGGAGTTGGAGGGGAGGAGGAGGAGTGGAGGAGGAGGAGGACAAGAGGACACGGAAGAGGAATAGTAGGAGGAGGAGGAGGAGGAGGAGGAGGAGGAGGGGGAGGAGGAGGAGGACGAGGAGGAGGAGGAGGAGGAGGAAGAGGAGGAGGAGGAGGAGGAGGAGGAGGAGGAGGAGGAGGCCGGGGAGAAGCAGATGATGACGATGACAACGACGACGACCCCGACTGGCCAGCTTGGGCCCGTTGGGAGCCCGCACCATGGCGAGCTTGAGCCCCAGGGTCGGGCCGACCGGGTCGGCTTCCGAGGGCGCCCGAAGCGAGACGCAGTTGTCAAGACCACCGATTCCAGAAGGGCAGTTGTCAAGTCCACCGATTGTAGATGGCATTTCCACAGAACTGCCGTCCTCCAGGAGCCTACGGCGGGATCCGCCGGGTTCTGTTCCAACATGTCTCGAGTGGGGAATCGACTGCAGAATTGATTTACCCCAGAATTGACTTGTCTCGTCGAATCCACGGAATTGCTGAATATTCGACGTGAACATCGATTTTGGTGTAAAAACCACCGATTCCAGAAGGGTAGTTGTTCGGTGGCAAATTCTGGGAGCCTGGTGTACCCTCTTAATTCCGTCTTTAGCGTCGATTTAGCGTCGTTTAGCGTCTCGAGTCGATGAGATAGCGCCGATTTAGCGTCGGCTAATGTCGATCAGCGTCGATTTAGCGTCGATCAGCGTCGATGTGGCGTCGAGTAGCGTCGATTCGCAAGAGCCGACAAGATGGTATGGGAGGCTCCCATGAGTTGCCACGGAACAGTTGTCAGTACCACCGATTCCAGATGGCAGTTCCGCAGAAATGCTGTCTTCCAGGAGCCTCCGGCGGGATCAGTCGGGTTCTGTTCCAACATATCTCGAGTATGGGATCGACTACATAAGTGATTTACAGCAAAATTGTTTTTTCTCGTCGAATCCACGGGATTTGCTGAAGATTCGACGTGGAAATCAGTTTTTGGATAAATCAATTCTGTAGTCGATCCCCTGCTTGAATGTCGCTTGTAGGACACTGAGCCTGCCTTCTCGAGCAGCTGGTTCAGGCCAATCTGTTCTGACAGGTTCTCCTGGTCTTGAGAGGCAGCCCTTCCTTATTTCTTTGCCTTTCCCTACCTTAGGTAGAGAACAGGAGTGGCATAAGCATAAAACTACCTCCTCCCACCTTAGAAGAGAAGGAGTGGCATCAGCATGAAATAATGAGTCAGTTTTCCAACACTACTACCATAGGTAGGACGGGGGAGAAGGGAGGATGGGGACCTCCTCCTGCTCCTCCTCCTGCTCCTGCTCCTCCTCTTCCTCCTACTCCTCCTCCTCCTCCTCCTCCTCCCTCTCCTGCCTATGGTAGTGGTGGTGGAAAATCGACCCATTGCAAAATGTTCGGATGCCCGCGCAGATGTCTTGGAGATCGGCGCCTGGCTTCTCTCCCCGCGCGGACCTCCCAGTTCTTATGTTTATGTCATTGTTCGTTCCCCTACTTGTGCGTCCTTTTCTTCCTCGACTCCTTTCCCCTCACCCTGTCGACGGTTGCCACCAGCGCGCCTTCCTTTTGACTGCCACCAGCTGCGAGCGTTTATGTCGATGCAGCTGTTTCCTTTTTCGGGAGCTCGCCCTCGTTCTCGTCCTCTTGCTCGTCCTCAGCCTGATCATCACTGGAACTGCCATGTGTCTTTACACGGATCCCTCTTACGCGCCTCCGGAAGCTTCCGGAGGCCCAAGAAGTGCCAGGTTAGTCCAGGAGCCTCGACCCTCCTCCTCCTCCTCCTCCTCCTCCTTCTCCCCTGCCTTCTCCTCCGCTGAGATCTGGCGTTGCGAAGAAATGCAGCGGCCGCGCAGAATCACGGCCCGAGCCCCAGGCCACATTTTCTCTGCGGCGTCTCTCGAGCCGAGTCGATCCGTGGTGGTCCAGGGGGCCCCAGGCCGGGCGGGAACGCCCAGTGTGAAAAGATCGAAACGTCCAGGTCCCGGAGTCCTTCTTCGTCCCGCCCTCGACGGTTGCCACCAGCGCGCCCTCCTTTGGGCCACCATCAGCTCCGAAAGTGCGTGCTCGTGCCAGCTTCTCTTCGAGGGCTCGTGCTCGTCCTCGTGCTCGTCCTCAGCCCGATCTTCACTGCAACCGCCGTAAGTCTTTATTCCACGTCTCCAGAGGCTTCAGAGGCCCAAGAAGGGCCAGGCACGTCCAGAAGTCACGAACCCCCTCTTGTGTTCCTTTTCCGTATAAGTAAGCTTCGGTGTCTTTTCCCGAGGCCAGTCGGAAGCGTGGACGGGGAGTTCCGTTTGAGCTTTCCTTACCGCTTCTGATCTTGAAGTTTCAACATTGGCAAGAGGTTCACAGCTAGACGATGGGCGGCTTCCAACAAGCGGATCTCGCCCTAGCGCCGCGCACATTCGTTTTAAGCAGTTGCCGGAGCTTCACGGATTGAGGGTGGTCGTTTTCACAGTGCGGCTTTCGCTTTAGCGGCGATCGCATTCGTGTTAATCATTTGCATGCGCTTCACAGATCGAGGGCGGATCGGTTTCAAGATGTGGCTCTCGCGCGCCGCCAGCAATCGTGCTGAACATTGGCATGGGCTTCGCGGATTGAGGGCGGGCCGTTTTCAAAAGGTGGCTATCGCTTTAGCACCTCGCACATGCGTTTTAAATGTCTACACGGATTCCACGGATCCCTACCAGAACTTGTGTTTGGATCGATTCAGGGTTGTCCAGGCGCAACAGGCAAGTTTATTCACGGTGCTGAAGTCCCAGGAATTATGTTCTGGCGCGTTTCAGGACCCTTATTTCGCAACAGTCGAGTTGATTCGTAGCGTTGAATTCCAGAGAACAGTGTTTCGACACGCTCCGGGATCTTGCAGCGGTTGTCTCCCAATTTGACACTTCCTTCACTTAGAATGAATCCTTGTAAGGGGCCCGTGAAGAGGGTCCTAGGAGAGAGGATTATTCGAACATCGTTGATGAGTCTTGGGTTTGCACTGGTCCTCCTCCTTCTCCTCCTGCTCCTCCTCCTCCTCTTCGATCCTCGATCCTCCTCTTCCTTCGTCTGCGTTCCTCCTCCTCCTCGATCATCGATCCTCCTCCTCCTCGATGCTCCTCCTGCTCGATGCCCCCCCTCCTCGATTCTCATCCTCCTCGAGCCTTCATCCTCGATCCCTCTTTTCCTCGATCCGTCTCTTCCACCGCGCCCTCCTTTGCACCACCACAGCCACCAATCGCCACCAGCCACCTGGCTGGTTCTGCGACGCGACCGCGGGCGTGTTCAACAGCCTCGTCCAGGACAACATGGACGCCAAGGCTCGCAGCGTTCGAGGATCCAGAGGATGGGTCGAGGATCGAGGAGGAGGATCGAGGATTGAGGAAGAAGATGATCGAGGAGGAGGAGGTAGAGGAGGAGAAGGAAGAGGAGGAGGAGGAGGAGGAGGAGGAGGAGGAGGAGGAGGAGGAGGAGGAGGGAGGAGGAGGAGTAGGAGTAGTAGTAGGAATAGGAGGAGAGGAGGAGGAGGAGGAAGAGGGAGGGAGGAGGAAGAGGGAGGAGGAATGAGAGGTTCGAGGAGGGGGAAGAGGAGGAGGAGGAGGAGGAGGAGGAGGAGGAGGAGGAGGGGGAGGAGAAAGGAGGAGGAAGGAGGAGGAGGAGGAGGAGGAGGAGGAGGAGGAGGGGAGGAGGAGGAGGAGGAGGGAGGAGGAGGGAGGAGGAGGAGGAATAAGAGGATCGAAGAGAGAGGAGGAGGGGAGGAGGAGGAGGAGGAGAGGAGGGAGGAGGAGGAACGAGGAGGAAGGAGGGATGAGGAATAAGAGAGGAGGAGAGGAGGAGGAGGAGAGGAGGAGGAGGAGGAGGAGGAGGAGGAGGAGGAGGAGGGGAGGAGGAGGAGGAGGAGGAGGGGGAGTGGGAGGAGGAGGAGGAGGAGGCAGGAGGAGGAGGAGGAGGGAGGAAGAGGAGGAGGGGAAGGGGGAGGGAGGAGGAGGGAGGAGGGAGGAGGAAGGAGGATGGAGGAGGGAGGAGGAGGAGGAGGAGGAGGAGGAGGAGGAGGAGGAGGAGGAGGAGGAGGGAGGAGGAAGGAGGAGGGAGGAGGGGGGAGGAAGGAGAAGGAGAGAGGAGGCGGGAGTAGCAGGATGAGGAGGGATGACGAGGATGAGGAGGAGGATGAGAAGGAGGGAGGCCGGGGTCCCGTCGACATTCCCATCCGACAGACCAAGTGAGGTCCGAGAGCAAGCGAGGCCTCTGCACAGGCCCAGCTCTTCGTCGGCCCCATGGAGGGCCCTGGAGGCGTGGTAGAGAGGCTCCTCCTTCTCCTCCGCCTCCTCCTCCTCCGCCGCATATTCCTCCTCCTCCGCCTCCTCCTCCTCCACCTGATAGCTGCAGTGTCGAGAATGCTGCAGTGAGGGCGAGCGCGACGAAGCGCTCTCGCAGAAGAGCGATCGTCCGATGTAGGTCGTTGTGCTCGCGAGCTGCCATTTTGCCCACAGCATGCCAGACAATCTTCGAAGCAGCTTCGTTCTTGCTTCCGTCCTGTTCTCCTTCTCCCTCCTCTTTCCCCTCCTCTTCCTCATCCGTGCGGTGTTTGATTGCACGCCCATGTTGTTCCTTGTTTGCTTGGAGACCTTTACAATCGCGTTGGGACGCCAGCCCTGGCGAATCGAGATTATGTGTTTGTGATGAGCAAATCTGCGTAATTGTGCTGAGTTCCGCGCAGGCTATTCTTGCATCGGCTTTGGCCCCCCCACAATGTTTACATTCTAGTTGGGGCGTGCGCTTGGAGATGAAGGGTGAGTACAAATACACCTGTCAGACATCTTGAGAACATAACCGACTTTCATGGGCTCCAGATTTCGTTCAAAGAAAATCAAGCATCCGGACTGGACTCTGGGCGTTTCGTGGAGCTGTGCGTATACGCTTGGAGCGAAGGAGGCCACTTTCTTAGCGTAAGATTTTACGAGCTCTAAGTTGGAAGTTGGAACATATACATTACCCCTGGCGGGCTGTTTTTCGGTCCCAGGAGTTTTTGAGGGTCGGGGACAACGTCGGGGTGGTGTGGTGTATACTTTGTTTATCCCTTCCCCGAGGAACGACGACACACACACATATATATATGTACACACGCACACACCAGGGTCCCGTATGCACCAGGATCCGCTTTCCCGTGCAGCTGTCGGTGCTTGGCCAGAAAAATGCGTCGGTATATGGAGTTCGCTTCCCTACTAAGCAGGCGTGTACTAGGTGTTACAGTCGTGGCGCTGACGAAGGAACCCTTTTCGTTTGGGAGGGGCTCAGTGTTCCCTAGTTGTGTTTCGGTTTGCCTTGGGCTATCCTTAGATTTCCGATGGGAAATCGAAGTTGAACTTATGGAAAAAGTGGCCCTCGTTCCCTCTTTAGGGTTCCTTGCGTCAACGCCCCGACTGTACGTGCAGAACCCTGGAACGTGGTTGGCACCTTCAGCGCCCCCCCCACGGCGCACATTTCGCGTGCCGGCGTTGTTGGTGCCCAGCGCCGACGCAGGCAGTCCCAGTGGCCCTCCGAGAGGGTACGGTAAAGGTTCGCGTCGTGTCGACCAGCAGCGACCCCGCCGCTGGCGTTCGACGCTGAACGCCGTCAGCGCAGGGCTCGTTTCGATTCCTGCGGTTCGATTCGATTCCGATGGCTGCCGATTCCGATTCGGTTCGATTTGGGATTCCGATCTGGGTTCCGATGTCTCAACGGACGCATACATACTAATTTGCCGATTTCCGCCGATCCGACTTTTTCCGACTCGGCTGCCTATTTCCGCCGATCCGAGTCATTTCGATCGCCGATCCGATTGATCAATTCGATTTTGGGCTCTCCTGCCAGCGACCCAGAATCGGTCGATGTTGACCGATCCGACGTTTCGGAAACGGCCGACAGCTCAAGGTTGACCGATCCCTGTCCGTGGCCATTTTGGCTCAAGCTAGTGGCAAGCTGCGGATCCGCGAGGCGGCGGCGAGCGGCAGACATGGCGGTCGGCAAGAATAAGCGCCTCACCAAAGGAGGCAGGAAGGGCGGTAAGAAGAAGGCGGGCGACCCGTTCCTGAAGAAGGAGTGGTACGACATCAAGGCTCCCAGCGTCTTCACCGTCCGCAACTGCGGCAAGACTCTGGTCACGCGCACGCAGGGCACCAAGATCGCCACCGAGGAGCTGAAGGGGCGCGTGCTGGAGCTCAACCTGGCGGACCTGAACAATGACGAGGACCAGGCCTACAAGAAGGTGAAGCTCTGCATCGAGGAGGTGCAAGGCCGCAACTGTCTCACGGACTTCCACGCGCTGGAGCTGACCCGCGACAAGCAGCAGTCCCTGATCCGCAAGTGGCACACGCTGATCGAGGCCCACGTGGACGTGAAGACCACGGACGGGTACCTCGTGCGCCTCTTCTGCCTCGCCTTCACCAAGAAGCAGCCTGGGCAGGAGAAGAACAACTGCTACGCGCAGACGGCCCAGATCCGCAAGATTCGCAAGAAGATGACGGACATCATGACCGGCGAGGTCAACAAGGTGCAGCTCCGGGATCTGGTGAAGAAGCTCATCCCCGAGTCCATCGGCAAGCAGATAGAGAAGGAGACACAGGGCATCTTTCCCCTGAAGGACGTCCACATTAAGAAGGTCAAGATCCTCAAGAAGCCCAAGTTCGACATCACCAAGCTCATGGAAATGCATACTGGTGGGGATGACGCGGGCGTCGAGATGCTCCGGCCAGAGGAGGACGAGGCGAAGAACCTCTTGACCGCCAGCGTCGAGAAGGCCGACGAGGATGACGAGTGAGCAGCGCCCTCGAGGGGCCGAAATCCACGAAAAGCGCTCGGGCTGAACAAAACAAGGTTAAACGATCCCCGCGGTGTCAAGAACCAGCGCCAGGAGCCCCATGCATTTCGGATCAACAGCATCAGCTAGAGGAGGAAGGGAAGGCAGATTACGATGACCACGATGATGACAATGGTAGTGATGACGACGATGATGGTGAACCAGGGGTGATGGTGATGATGACGCCGACGACGATGATTTTGATGACGAGGAGGAGATTGAGGATGCTGACGATGATGACGACGACGATGATGCTGATAATGATGCTGATGATGATGAGGAGGAGGAGGAGGAAAATGAGGAGGATGAAGTCAAGGATGGTGATGGTGGTAGTGATGCTGTTTCTTAGACTGACGGCAATGGCGATTGTGATGATGATGACATGGTGGTGGTGGTCTTGGAGATATTCGCGACGTGATTCGGTCGGCTGTGTCGCGGTCAGCTGCATTCGGTGGGCTTGGTTTTGTCGGTTGTTGCGTCGTCGTGTGCTTCTCCGCTGATTCGGCTTCGTAGCGGCATCATTGCAGCTCGTTGTATTCCTCAATCAGCAGTCCTGCCCTTCTCACGCCAGCAGGTGGAGGAGATGCGGGCCATGCTCCAGCCCGAGTACAGGAGATGGCTGGCATTCTACCTGGAGGGGAGCCGGGGGGGAGGGGCGTTTGCAGCGGCGCCCGGGGGCCGAGGCGGGAGGGGGATGAGAGGAAGGATCAGAGCAAGGATGAGGAGGATGGGAGGCATATCTCCTTATCCTTCTCCTCCTTGCATCTGGTATGAATTGGTCCTCGGCGGTGCCATGGAGGGAACACGGGTGGATCAGAAGGCGGAGGAGTAGGGGAAGGAGGAGGAGGAATAAGGTGACATAGTGGAGATCGACCAGAGGGGCCTCGTCAGAGACTCCAAGGGCGACTCTGCCGAGACGTACAACCTTCTGAACCACAGCTTCAGGTTCTCGGTTGTCATGACGACGGACCATGGGTATTACGAGTTTGTCCATAGCGTCGCGAAGTACGTCCACATATATTATCTTCAGAATATTAGTATCAATTTTGTGGAGAGATGTTGTTGGGGCTTCATCTTTCCAGGGGATCGAGAATATTCACTTGGATATAGGTGGCTTATTACCCACCAGGAGTGGAATCGACTTCAGCACGCGCTCCACGGCAATGGGCCGGGGGCGAAAACTGCACTACGCAAACGACTGGCGAAACTGGCCAACACTCCAGCGATGATGGCGTCTCGAGTCATGACTGTGCTCGAGATGAAAGAGGTATCCCAGGCTCAGAAGACGTATGACCACCTGCGGAACATCAGCAAAGAAAGAATGGCAGAACTATCAAAGTTGGAGGCCGAGAAAATCTTTCCAGAGATCACTAAGTGGCTCAAGGAGAGACCGCTTGGCTCGAAGCTCCCTGACACGGACTCGGAGCCCAAGAAGAAGAAAGTAAAAAAGAAAAAGAAGTCAGCCACCACACCACAGCCGACGTGGCAAATGACAACCAAGCTCGACGATGCAGATTGGTCACTACCGACTGTACGCGGGCTACCAACGCAATATGATGACATGAAGCGGATCCACCTGGTCACAGTGAACGAGCTGGCACAGCTTCTATCAGACAAGGATTTCTGGAGCAAAGAGTTGCCGAAAGATCCCTTTGGGTTCGTCTTGGCACAGCCGCCAGATAGTCTTCCGAAAGATCTTGTCCTTCAGTGTGCACAAAGAGGGCTGACGGATAAAATATCATTATTAAGTGTACCGCTTACCCACCCAGACGGACGCCGTGAACTACGTAAGTTGTTTGTCTGGCAACATGTTGGTGTGCAGGGTACGGACATCAAACCTACGCGTGTCCCCACAAAGATCGAGTGCCAATCAGAGGTTCTCATGTCTGTGGCGGTCTTGGAAGAACACTCGACGGAGAAGCTATTCAAAGAACTGGCGCGTCTTCACCGACAAGCTACAGCGGCCCGTGACAAGCGAGCTGAAGCAGGAGGAGGAGGCCAACGAAAGAAGTACAACGAGCTGCCGCCTTGGCGTGTTTTGGATGCCGAGATGGCCAATATTGTGAAGACCAAGCTCATCCCGACGGACCTTGAAGTCATATGCTACAGCGGGCGCATGTTCAACGAGGATGATGCAGGTCGACGTGTGATATCAGCGTTATTTCGTATACCAGCAAACAGAGTCCAACAGCTTCGTGAAGTCTCTGGCCCTGATGGAGTTTTCTTTCAGAGATCGAATATTGGGAGTGATGGAGCTGTACTCAAGCAAGAAAAAGAAGATGAGGAGTTTGTACCATTCCAGCGTGGCAAGACCATCAGCGAGGCCATCGAGCTGACGACGACCCTGGAAGGAGCATGCGGCCTTGGCTACCATTTCAAATCACTCAACTTGTTCTTTCGTGTCAAAAAGCAAAGTGCAGCAGCAGCATGGCAGGCACTACAACAGAGAGCGCCACCAGCGGCAACGATCTACGAGATCTCCCCGCTGCCAGCGCTGATCGACGGCAAGGCCCTCTGCGACCAGCTCAAGACGCAGATGGGATGGCAATCTGAATTTGTGAGCATACGGCAGCGAGGCAACGGCAAACGACGTGTCCCAGTGGTGCGAGTGCGTGCTGAGTCAGCCCCTGCTAGTCGTGACATATCTATTGGAGGATGTCAGGCAACGATCAATCCAAGAGTGGAAAAGATTACGGAAGCTCCGACCACAGCACCTACGTGGGCTGAGCTTGTCACACAATACTCTGCAAGTACATCGACGTCTACGCCGAAGCCACCTGTCACAACTAAGAAGAGCATTGCCACGCAATTGACTCGACCGAACGTGCCGGTGCAAGCTCAGGATGTACAGATGCAACCTCGTGCGCAACAACCCGCTCAGCAGCCAGAAGCAGGAGCTGGACTATCAAAAGAATTTCGTGAATTTCTAACGTCAGCCATCGGAGCCGCGGTGGGGAGTCACAATGCAGCAATATTATCACAATTACATCTTCAAGGTCAGGGACTTGCGCGATGTTTGGACATGATGATCGCCCCAGCGCCCACATCAGCACCGCCATCGCCAGCGACAGGGACCCTTGTTATCGATGAAGAACGCAAACGGAAGGCCGAGCTTGAGGAGTTCACAAAGAAGCTCAAGACGTCCTTGGAAATAAAGTCGGAGCAATGATGGCCTCGCGACGCATGCGAGGCAAACAGCCGCCACCTCAGAGGGCGGCAGTGGAGGGAGAGATCCCTGCTCTGGCTACTATTCTGTCAGCAAATGTTACTTCTTGGAATTCGTTCGTGGGACGAATGGACACTATGGACGTCGACCTACTACTATTGCAAGAAACGCGATTGGATTACAAACAACAAATGGGTTGCTCAAAGGCTTGTCAAGCTCATGGGTATGAGGCTACTTTCGGGCACCCACTCAGACCTCAGAAATGCCTTGCAGATAAATATCATCGTACGCAGCAGGGTGGGGTTGCCACTATTGCTAAGCGATCTCTGGTCACGCTCCCAGGCGGGCGCAAGTATGGAGCAGCCAAGGAGATGTATGCGACGACCCGCTGGCTTCGGGTTGTAGCTCTCTTTGGCTCGCGTCCCATCCACTTCGTCAACCTCTACAACGAAGCTGGCCATGACAATATGATCAGGACCCGAAATGATCGGAATCTGCACTATACTTTCGAGGATGCTGAAGGCCTTGGCGATCAAGCTGTGGTCATCTGCATGGACGCGAACACTACTACGGGGCACTCCTCCACGCTTGCAGCTATTCTTGCCACAGGACGTTGGCATGATGTAGGTGCTATGTTTGGAGCTGAGCCGACATATGGAGTTGACCCCTCGTGGGACAAGTTTACACACGGCACGAATGTGAGTCGCCCAGACCTCATCATAGTCAACACGGCGGCCAGGGACGCCATCAAGACGTTCCGACTACGACGTGACCTAGGAATCAAAAGCCACCTGGGGCTCGAGATGACACTGAACGTTGGACTGCTCACGAACACCTTCGACAGTATCAGAATCCCTCGAGCTTACCCAGTGGAGTCTGTCATGAAGATCAGCGCCGAGGACAGCGATGCCCTTGGACGCCAATGCATTGAAGTACACTACGAAGCCTTCGAGCAAGCACTTATTGACGAGCGGGCCGAGGATGCTTGGGCCCTGGTCGGAAAGATTGGAGAGCTTTACCTGGAAAAGAGACTTGAGCACACTGGCATTACCTTTGGAGCTGTATATCACGGCCGAAGTCAAGAGCCTGAACTTACCACGTGGGAAAGTACGGCACCACCTGCAGGCCGAGACAAGCTGAAAGAAGGACCCACGGCGACCATTCTGCGTCGCTTGGAGAACCTCATCAGCCGCCTAGCTGAGTTGGCACTACAACAGCATCGAGGAGCCGTACATCCCAATTTTTCTGCGAAATTGAAGTCCCAAGCGCTCTGGCGCAAAGTACGAGGACCACTACGACGTGAGCTGAACCTACCAGCTGACATACCGATTGGATTACCGAGTTCTACCCAGATTGGGGAATGGACCACAGCATTGGAGAACAAGCACAGCAGGCACGTCAAAGAGCGCAAGCTGGCGAGGATCGACAGCTGGCGCAAGACACTCAGAGATTCTCTACGATACTCTGGCGGACGTGAGGTCTATGCGTGGATCAAACAACGACAGTACCAAACAATTCATGCAGTACGAGGTCATGCAGATCCTACGCAGATTCACACACGAAGAAAAGAGATGCTCCAGCAGGTTGATCTTTTCTGGAGCAAGATCTTCAACAAAGGCGAGCTGAAAGCATGGGACAAGTTCGAGACCCGTTTCGGCCAATACATCAAGCAACATCCATGTGAGATCGAGGACATAACAGGCCATCGACTTCATCGACAATTTTGCAAAATGAATGTGCACCGCGCTGCCGCAGCTGACGGGTGGAGAGTTGCTGAACTTCGACTACTACCACCCTGTATATGTGACCTGTTCGCCACCCTCTGCAAAGGAGTAGAGGATGCTTGGTTGCGATGGCCGCGTGCAATGACTCTTGGAATTACGAGCTGCCTCCCGAAATGGGATCAGGAGGCTGACCTTGCTGCAGAGATTGAGCCAGACAATGTGTGGACAGCTTCAATTTCGGACACGAGGCCAATCACCAATTTGAGCCCAATATACACCGCTGTCACAGGTGACAGATTTACTCAAATGGCATCCTGGCGCGAGCTTTGGTTGCATGATGGAGCTATTGGAGCCAGGAAAGGATATCACTACCAAGCTGTATCCTGGGAACTGGCGCTGGACATTGAATATGCACACATCACAGGTACTCCGACCTCAGGATGTTCAGCAGATCGCCGAAAGTTCTTTGACCTCCTCGAGTACGAGATAGGCAACAGATTGATGAAAGCACTGGGCTGCCCTGAGGGTGTCATGCATGCGTCCACCATCTTCTACGAGGATCTCCGAGCGAGATGGAAGGTAGCACGTGCAGTAGGCCCAGAGACAAAGCGCAGCAACGGTTTTATCCAAGGTGACTCCTGGTCCCTGCAGCAGGCACTCGCATTGATGTCGATTTGGAGCCATGCCCTTGAGAAAGAAGCAGAGGTCAAGGTCGCATCCTTCATCGACGACGGCAACTTCAGAGCCGAAGGACCTCAGCATGCTATTCGGACTGCCAAAGCAGCAACTATTTCAGTTGAATTTGATCAGCATTCAGGTACTCAGACCAATGTTGAGAAGACGAAGCACTTCGCCACATCGATCAAGGCTGAGAAGGAGCTAAGGCACCATCTCAACGCTCAAGGACATGTCCAAGCATCGATTGTGAGGAATTTTACTCTGGTGGGTGGAGAGATAAGTACGCTGGGAATGTGCCCACAGGCGGAGCGACGCCGAAGGTATACCTCAGCATATCGCGTAACTCAGCGTACCGGTGCCGCCCCACTCGGACTCCAAGGAAAGCAGCGTCTTTTGGCAACAGCAGCCTTACCACGACTTGCGCCAGGATTAGAATACCGACGACTGCCGAAACACAATCATCTTAACTTTAGATCGGCAGTGATAAAAAGCACGTGGCAAAGAGGGAGAGCATATCGACCCCCAGCAATGACACTTACTCTTGTTACTCGAGGTCATCTGCTTGACCCCGTGCAGATTGCTACTGCGCAACCACTGGTGATTGCGAGAAGGCTCTTCTCCAGCCCAAGCGCAGCACGACTACTACGACGTGCGAAGCAGTGCTGGGACATCCTGCAGCATCGAGTAACATTCACCGTGAAGGACAACGACACAGGCCCCATCAACAGGATACGCTCTGTGTTGAAGGACTTACAATGGACATGGCCAGCCTTCGACTACTTCGAGAGGGCGAACCACCAACGAATCTACCTCACCAAGCACCCGATAGGCTGGTGGCAGCATACACTGAGAGAGGATCTTCGACGATTTGTGTGGCGTACCGATCTTCAGCTACAGGAGCGCAAGGACATGAAGGGCTGTGCTGTTGGCCTGAACTACCACGTCACCACGGCCATCTTGCGCAAAGCTGATCGTACCACCAAGCCTGACGACGAGGACGTGGACGACGAGCCGAAGGAGCAGCCCCCGTTGCTCCTTGGATCCACGGACATACCAGTACCTAAACTTACTTCCAAGCAGGTCCCGTTCTTGCGTGCCTACCTCCAGGGAGGCACCATCACAGGACATAGACTGCACTACATCACCAAGAATCCAGCCCACAAGAAGTGCCCATTTTGCCTCGCCCTTGACGAGACTATGCAGCATATCTTATTGGACTGCCCCAGATGGGAATTGCAAAGAAAAGCATTACTGGACAGCTACACGAAGGAAGAGCTTCTTGAGCTACCGACGTGCCTCTTGTGCTGTGGACAGATGCCAGACAAGCCAGAATACGATGCCTTCGCATGTGAACTACTGCCAGATGATCCTCCATTACATGCACCGCCACATCACGCCGACGGTGAGTATGAGGTGGGAGGACACGAGGAGGACATTCTCACAAAGATCGATGACTACACTGTCGTAGCTGGTGACGGGTCATGTCCTGGCCAGGCGTCGGACCTACGTCTACGCAGATCGGGCTACTCACTGTACTACGGCAGAGGTCATCCATGCAATGTTGAAGTACCCCTGCGCAGTGTCGCACAGGGAGCTCAGAGAGCAGAGGTTGCAGCACTTCGGCACTTTGTCGCGTGGAGCTGGGGCAAACAGATCTACCTGACGGACAGCAGCTACTGCGTTCGCAACTTCTCAGCACTCCTCCGAGGGGAAGCGCTGAACACCAAGCAGCACACCGACCTCTGGCAGGCCATCGAGACAGGACTCAATGCCAAAGGACGAGAGCTATTTCGAATACAGAAGGTCAAAGCCCACACGAGCGAGCGTGACGTCCCAGCAGATGAACGACTCTTGTGGGAGATGAATCGCCAGGCAGATGCAGGAGCTGTGCGTGCGGCAAGGTCACACGGCCTTCCAGACACCATTCGCCAGCAGCATCGGCAGGAGCAGAAATTATGTTATCTTCTTCAGCACACGGCGACGGTCATCCTCATGCACCGAGCAAAAGAGCTGAAAGAAATGGGCCGAGATTCACATCATGACAAATGCGAGCAGGCCCAAGCTATGGAACGTGCTGAGTTGGACGGTCAACAACATGCACAGCTTGATGAAGACAACGAGGAGGACCCGTGGGCGCATCTGGGCATGGACTCGGACGACGAGCAACCCCAGCTACCGCCACAACGGGCCTCCTCGACATCACCCCAGCCAACACCAACGGCCCCGCCTGCACCAAGGCGCCGACTACTACGCAAAGCAGCTCCAGAAGCAGATCCACCAGCCACCATCCTTGAGGAACCTAGCTCGTCATCGAGCTCGAGACCTCAGGAGACATGCACGGGACTAGCACTGGACCAAGCTACTACGAACCCGACAAATTGGACCCCGAAGGCAGCATTTCCTGGCTATCAGTGGGAACCAATCCAACCAAATATTTACGACTGGAAGTTCAAACCAATACTACCTGAGACGGTGGCAAATCGAGCTTGGTACTACCAACAGGCGTTATTTCCTGCAGTGGTATGGTACTTCTCACAGCTACAATGGGAGGCTGATGACACGGTACGAGCGCCAATGTCGGTATCCTGGGTGGAGCTTGCCATCGACTTCACTATTGTAACGGGCCTCTCTCTTGTCACGCCGCAGGAGAGCGCTAGTGAGGCAAAGATTGTGCGCATGGCCAGATACTTCAGTACTGCAGCTACGAGGATGGCACAGCTATGCAAATGCAAATTGGCTCCAAGAGAGACCCATGCTGAGATAAGCGCCTTGATACCACCTGGTCTTCGCAAGGCCCCAGGATTTAAATGCCGAGCGTCTTTTGTGGCTCACCAGCACACGATGAAGGTGATGTACGCGTTGGCCCTCGCCTCTACTGACCGCAGGGGCAGCCTCGACGTATGTCCAGACTGGTGCTCGCCGCCGAAGCCGATATGGAGCGCCCCCTGCCTCAAGGAGAACATAGTCAAGACAGTGCGAGATAGTGACCTCTCTTCACGAGCAATGCAATCAGTGGCATCACTCTCAGAGAAGGGTACCCACACCAGGAACGTTGTCTCCGTCCAGAAGTTGCGCAATGTGATCACATGGACGACGGACGAAGAACGAGAATTTCAGGGTCTTCAAGGACGTGCTCTCATTGATGAGCAGAAGCGTCTTCTACATAATCGAGAGGCCCGCCAGCAAGGATACCATGTGCTTGGTCCGCTTACTGGAGCCAAGAGAGACCAAGACCCGCACCTGCTCTGCATACAGTGCAAGTTCACTACGCCGGGGATTGGACGCTTCAGCACATGGCCAAGACTACTATGCACACCAGGGGTCCTGCCGTCAGGGCCGCATCAGTGTGGACAAAAACGTACGCCAGAGGACTACGACAAACTTATTGTGGAGCACAACATACGCACCGAGAAGCCAGGCAACCGATGCCACGTCCTACTTACCTTTCGACCAGCACGAGTTGGCCATGAGCTCGAGTGCATGAAGTGTTCCAAAAAGTCAGCCAAACGGAAGTATTTCGAGTTCTGTGCAGCCATCTGCACTGGACGATAGCTCATCACACGTACACAGGGTGATGGCATAATCTTATACTTACTGCAGCCTCGTGAATACTACGCAGGGTGCGGACAAACATGAATATTATCCTGGAAAAGAGTGGGCCGTGGAAGGCCCGATCACTACAGAGTATGGTTCTCGAGGAAGCCCCGAATGCGTGGGAACACCTCAGACCATGTTGCCATGTTTTGCTGGCAGAACGCAAGTCCTAGGGAAGCCCCGAATGCGTGGGAACACCCTAGGCTCACGTTGCCATGTTTTGCTGAGTATCACTTCGACATCGTGACCTTGACGGTGTTTGAGGACCTGAATGATATCTCCCTGTTCGGCAACCTAGTGGAGCAGGGTACTTACTTGGTGGATATACGATGCTACCGAGGACGAGCGCCAAGGTAGATACATGGACCATGTGTGGAGGAGGAGGAATAAGAGGCGGAGGAGGCCGACGAGGAGGATGAGGGAGGGAAGATACAGAGGATGAGTAGCAAGCATTGCATGAGGAGAAGAAGGATCCATAGGATAATGAGGAGCAGGGGAAGGAGGGACATACGGAGGACGAGGAGTGAAGGGGCGATATGATGATGATGATGGTGATGGTGGTGATGACGATGTTGATGATGATGCTGATGATGCTGATGATGGTGCTGGTGCTGGTGATGATTGTGCTGATGACGATGACCATGATGTGAGGATGATGATCACGATGGTCATGCCGATGTGATAATGCTGATGATGATGATGCTGATGACTATGCTGATTTTGATTATGTTCAGGATGCTGATTATGATTAGGGTGATTACGATGGTGATGATGATGCTGATTATGATGATGATGATGATGATGATGATGATGATGATGTCAATGCTGCTGCTGATGACGATGTCGATGACCATTATGATGCTAGTGATGATGCTGATGATGATGTTGATGCTAATGGTGCTGATGGTGGTGATGCTCGCGACGGCTATGATGAAGAGCATGCTGATGATGCATATGATGCCGATTATGGTGGTGATGCTGCTGCTATTGATCATGAAGATGCCAACGATGAGAATGCTGATGCTGATGATGACGATGCTGAGAATTGGGCTGATGATGACGATGCTGATGATGATGATGCTGAAGATGATGAGGCTGCTGATGATGATGATGGTGGTGGTGGTGGTGGTAATGATGATCATTCTAATCATGCTGCTGATGCTGATGCAGATGCTTGTGCTGCTGCAGATGATGAGTATGCTGACACTGGTAATGCTGCTACTGGTAGTGATGAGGCTGATGATGATTATGATGATGATGACGATGACGATGATGATGCTGATGTTGCTGATGCTGCTGGTGATGATGATGCTACTGCTGATGATGCTGCTGATGATCATGCTGTTGATGCTGGTTATGATGATGATGCTGCTGCTGCTGCTGATGATGATGATGATGATGACGATGATGATGATGATGATGATGATGATGATGATGATGATGATGCCGATGCTGATGCTGATGCTGATGCTGATGCTGATGCTGATGCTGATGCTGATGCTGATGCTGCCGTGGTGATGATGATGACGACGGTGGTGGTGGTGGTGGTGGTGGTGTTGAGGAGGAGGAGGAGGAGGAGGAGGAGGAGGAGCGGGAGCTGGACGAGGAGGAGCTGGAAGAGGAGGACGAGGAGGAGGGAGATGAGGCCCAGGAGGAGGAGGAGGAGGAGGAGGAGGAGGAGGAGGAGGAGGAGGCCCAGGAGGAGGAGGAGGAGGAGGAGGAGGAGGAGGAGGAGGAGGAGGAGGAGGGAGGGCAACGCCAAGCAGGGGCAGGGCAGGTGAAGAGCCGGGCGTCCAAAGAGGTGAACTTCCATGTGGCCTACATCGAGTTCTTCGAGAAGCTGCAGAACCTTCAGCAGGAGGATCGCTGGTTCCTTCTGGGGGAGCCGAATCTCGAGGATCGAGCTTCGAGGATTCAGGCTTGAGCTTCGAGGACGAACTTCGAGCTTCGAGGACGAACTTCGAGCTTCGAGGATCGAACTTCGTGGAACAAATGCGCACAGCACGCACTCCAGAATGGATCGTTCAGGGACCGAGTTTTTGTTGTTGGAGCCTCTCCAGAGGACCATGATGGAAGCAGGGCTCGTTTCGATCCGTCCGATTCGATTCGATTCGATTCGATTTCGATTGCTTTAGACTCCGAGTCGATTCGACCTGGGATTACAATCTGGGCTCCGATTTCTCAAGGAAGGCCTACTGGCCTGCCGATTTCCGCCCATTCGGCTTCTTCCGACTCGGCTGCCGCTTTCCTCCGACCCGATGTATTTATTTCGACTGCCGATCCGGCCTGTCGAGTCGATCCTGGGCTCTCCCGGGAAGACGGCGAACCAGGCCCAGCCCCAGACGCATCCGCATCTACCGCCTTGCCTGTCGCAGGTCGGCTCGTGTGGTCTTCCCGGCTTGCCCGGCGACCTCTCGATACGCACAGCGGTCGAGGCCGAGTCGGGTGAAGCCCTGTGGGCGTGCTCCCTCCTTCTCCTCCCCCTCCCTGGACAAAAAAGCAGCCATATCTAACGCCTTGCAGTCGTGCTCAGGAATCTCCAGGGCCCCTCGAGGAGTGGTGAGCGTGGCCACCTGCCCCACCACGAGGGCGGGAGCGTGGTCCCTGTGCACCGTTCTGCAGGGGATTCGGTGCTGGGCTCCAGCAGCCGTAGACGTGAAGGCTCTCCTGGCGGTGCGCCTCTGGCGAATCCGAACGGCCGATTCCCAGGCTGCGCGGTGCGCAGACTCATCGCCGGCAATATCGCAGCGACGTTGTGACGTTGTGCCATTTTTCGCTGACGGTTTCGTTATCGCAGGGCGCTCTCTTTCTCACCTGTCTCAGAGGCCCAGCGGAGCTCGAGAGAGGAGGGCGACAGAGGGTGCTGGAGGAAGAGAGAGAGAGAGAGAGAGAGTGAGAGAGAGAGACAGGAGGGTGAGGGAGAAAAAGGAAGGAGAGGCCGATGAGGGTACGACAGAAATAGACATGACGACGACCACGCCGATGATGTCGACGACGTTTGTTATGACTCTGATGACAATCATGATGAAGATGGGATGGTAGGTGCGATGACGAGTGTGACTTTGATGCTGAAGGCGATGATGGCGAAGAGGAGTAAGTGTAGGTGTTGGAGTAGGCGGAGGAGGAGGTGGAGGAGGAGGAGGAGGAGGAGGAGGAGGAGGAGGAGGAGCGGGAGGAGGAGGATAAGGAGGAGGAGGGCAGTGGGATAAGCAGGGCAAGCGTCTTGGGACCGGTGGCTCGTCGCGAGTTCCGACATCGGGCGTATAACCATCTTCAATGTTTGACTGATCGCTGAGGATTTCATGCTCGGTTCGTCAGTGATGGCTCAGCGCATGCCGCGTCGTGTGAACCATGCCCTCGGTCAAGCAGCGCGGGACCGACCTCGCTGGCGCGCCTGTCAGGGAGAAGTGCTGTGAGCTGAGCCTCTGCGGGGTGGCCGGGAGAGGAGCCGGCGAGTCAGGGGCAAGGCCAGGGGGGGGGGGCGGGTCAAGTGGGGGTGCAACGCGTCGCCCACTCATCGCCCGTCGGGGCCGGGGCCCCCCACCCCGCCCAGCGAACGAAGCGGAGCAGGGGGAGGAGGGAGGAGAAGGAGGAGGAGGAGGAGGAGGAGGAGGAGGAGGGAGGAGGAGGAGGGAGGAGGAGGAGGAGGGAGGAGGAGGAGGAGGAGGAGGGAGGATGGAGGAAGAGGGAGGGAGGCACGGAGGGAGGGAGGGAGGGGGGGAGGAGGAGGAGAGGGATGATGATGATGATGATGATGATGATGATGACGATGATGATGACGATGATGCTGATGCTGATGCTGATGCTGATGCTGATGCTGATGCTGATGCTGATGCTGATGCTGATGATGTTGTTGATGCTGGTTATGATGATGATGGTGATGCTGATGATGATTATGATGATGATGATGATGACGATGACGATGATGATGATGCTGCTGATGATGATGCTGATGCTGATGCTGATGATGATGCTGATGCTGATGCTGCTGATGATGCTGATGCTGATGCTGATGTTGATGCTGATGATGATAACGATAATAATGATGATGCTGGTGATGATGATGGTGATGATGATGGTGATGATGATGATGATGATGCTGCTGATCATGATGATGATGGTGATGATTATGATGGTGATGCTTATGCTGATGATGTTGATGCTGAATGTGATGCTGCTGCTGCTGCAGCTGCTGCTGCTGCTGATGATGATGATGATGATGATGATGATGATGCTGATGCTGCTGATGATGATGATGATGATGATGCTGATGATGATGGTGATGGTGATGGTGATGGTGATGGTGATGGTGATGGTGATGGTGATGGTGATGAGGGAGGAGGAGGAGGAGGAGGAGGAGGAGGAGGAGGGGAAGGAGGAGGAGGAGGGAGGGAGGAGAGGAGGAGGAGAGGAGGAGGAGAGGAGGAGGAGGAGGAGTGGAGTGGAGTGGAGTGGAGTGGACTCCGCTGCGCAGCAGGTTCGAATCTTAGGAAGGCCTGGGCATACGAGCATTCGAGCGCCGAGCTTGCTCAGCTCGGCTCAGAACTTTGGGATGTAACCCCCGAGCAATTGTGTCAAGGTACTCTTGCCCCGTGGCGGACTTCCTCTTACTACATGGGCCTTTAAGAGATCGCAGAGCCTTATCCGCGATGCCCCCACACTCAGTGCAAAACCAAATCTGAAGGGTCGGGTGAACATTCAGGGTATGCGTAGTGTGGGCCCAACCCCCCGCGATATGGACTCGCGGCCCCTTTAACGGCGAAAACAGGACCCCATCGACATTGTACAGCTTAGGACATTCTGATTCGACGAATTCCCGAGCGGTGGCGAGGGTAGCAGAACCGAAACAAGAGAGGCAACGTCGGCCGCAGTCGGCCAGACGGTGCCTGGACATGAGGGCAGCAACGGTGGCGGCCGCGGGAGGCGGAGGAGGAGGAGGGGCAGGAGGAGGCGGGACCTCAGAGGGGCTCCCAGGGCCTCGGGCGGCGTCCCTTTCCCTTCTCTCGGCCTCCTGGCTGGCCGCAATGCTGTCAAGCGTGGCTCGGAGGAGCCTCATGCGGACGAGGTACGCCCTCCGCTCGGCCAGCAGGATGGGCTGGCGGACCTCGGCGGGCAGCCTGGCTCTGGCCGCTGCACAGCCCGCGAACTCGTCGGCGAGCAGGTTGCCTATGACGAGGTACCTGTTCACCCTCTGGGCGGCAACGTCCTGGGCCGTGCTGTGGGACGGCGTCCAGAGCACCGTCACCTCAGCGTGGCGGCGTGAGCTCATCAGGTCCCCGATGAGCTTCCATAGGTCGGCGTCCTCACCTGCTGGGTTCGTGTAGGCTTGCGAGTACCAGCCCGCCGCCACATATTCACAGTCCGTCACGTAGGTGAGGAACCTGGTAGTGCACCAGAGGGCGAGGTACAGGGAGTAGAGCTCTCCCCTCGCCACCACTTGGCGTGGGCCACCCAGCTGGCCGAAGACTGCACCGTGTAGGTTGATCTCGGGCAATAGGCTGGCAACGCATACTATGGCGACTCCAATCCCCATGAAATCACTGATGCTCGCATCTGGTCCTCCACTGGCGTCCCCGAAGATCTCGACTGGTGACTCGGCGCTCCCCGCCCCAAAGATCCCTTCGGACAGCTCGTTGATGCCCGTGAACTCAAGGACCGTGTCCTTCGGTGGGGGCGGGGTCTGGGCCCACTGGGTCGGCAGCAACCCGCGTAGCCAGAAGCACTCGGTGGCGTCCGTCTGGGCCATCGCGGCTGAAACCAAAGACTCTGAGCGAGTATAGGGCGCGGCCTGTACGTTCTTGCTGCACTGCCAGAATCTGTGCTTGGCCGTCTCTGGTGCGTCTCGGCAGCGGTCACACATGTTGCTGCCCTTATAGCCCTTCAATTCGTCATATCGCCTCTGTCGCGTCCAGTATCCACCTGTGGCAATATTGATCAGCAACTCGGTGAGACGCACACCGTGTGGGAGTTGCCCAACTTGTTTGATCAACAGCCGAAATGACCGATTGTCAACTCCATGCTCGACTCCACCTCCGCAGTAGTGCTTGGCTGCCGCGGTCCATACCACCTGAGCCGCCGACTGACGTACATCCTTCAACAGCTCACGGTGTGTGTCGAGAAACTTATTGCCCGTGTATATGGCGTCTGGAAATTGCCATTCCTCCGACCCCGTGGGCGTAGTGTACGACCACGTGTCCACATCTTCAGGGTTCCACTTGATGCGGAGAAGGGTGAGGATTACTACCGACACTGGGCCACGAACAGCACGCACCTGATGTTGAGGATCCAGCTGGGAAAGGTGGTCTCGGACATGATGCCATACTTGTCGTACTCGCTGGCGCAGACCTGGTTGTTGCTGCCAGACGCTGAGCCACATGTCCACGGTCTTGGCTGGCATCGCCACGGCAGGGTCCCCTCCTGGCGCTCTCAGGTCCAGGAGGGTAGTGAGGCATCGGCCTCTAGTGGCAGCAGCACAGATCTGGCCGAGTCGGCGGCGATGGGTTGTCAGCTGGTGGCCGAACATCCCGTGCACCTCGAAGCCGTAGGAGCCCGCAGGTTGGCAGCCGTTGCGTTCAAGCCGCGTCGTAATCCCGTGCCGCCGAGTAGCTCGACTGAATCTCTTCACCTTCTCGTTCATCGCTCCGTGCTTGATCTGTCTCTGCATCCTGGTGGCACGTCCCTGCTTGCCGCAGCTGAAGTCCACCCCCAGGTACGGCGCCTGCGCCAGGGCCCTGACTGGGAAACCTTTGAGCCTGGCGGCCCTGGCTACAGCACGGGCGTCGTCGGGATTCGTGCACATGACCACTGACTTCTTGGCCAACTTGAGGCCTGCCTTGGCAAGCTCTTGGCCCGCCTTCACAACTCCGCGTATAAGGTTAGCCCTTACTGCCTGGCGTGAGCCCGTGATCTTCTGGCATATATCGTCTATCCAGACTCGGTGGTTCATCCTGGGTGTCGCCGTAACCACCGCCTGCATCACGAAATGGGTGAGTAGCTTGGCGAATCTGGTTCCCCCTCGCAGCCCCTGGATGACTGACTGGCAGGGCTCGAAGGGGGTGCACACAGCTCCTTCCTGTGACAACGTCCGCATCGTGATGCACTGGAGGAGCTCCAAATATAAAATGACTGGTGGAAAGTGAAGCCTCAAGGCCGCCCTCACCAGGGGCAGCCAAGGTATTGAGTCGTAAAATTCTTGAATGTCGAGCAGTCCTTGCCCAAACTCCATTCGCATCCAGTGCGCAACTTCCTCGTCAATGGCATGAAGATATGCTTCACGCAAACAACTATTCCCAGCAACTGCGGCATCCCATGCCTGTTATTGATCTTTGCTCCATTGCTTAACTATAGGTTCTCTGGTGTGGGACCAAAGGCGGCCTATCATTGATATCATACCTATGCCTCTGTCTCCCTGGGATTTCTTGGGAGTCAAGAAGGTCACAACGAGCTGAGTCTGGGCTGGCCAGGCGAGCAGGGCTTCAGCGTTCTTTAGAATATCAGTGAATTCATCAATGGCCTCACGAGGGAGGCGTTGAAAGTCGACTGGGCTCAGAACGTCCACCCCCAGCCCTGCCTTAGCCTTCATGGCCTTGGCGCTGGCGTAGACCAGGTCTGGGGTAAGCTCAGGAAGATCGTCGCCCTGGGCCGCTTCTCGAATGAGACGAAACACTTCCGTAATCTCGCTGACGTCGGGGGTCCGTGGCGCCCACATCCGTTTGAAGGTCACCGCCTTGTGCTCCATGATGTCAGCTGGATGAACGAGGGTGCGATCCCCCACCTCCAGCTCACTCGGCGGCAGTGGGTTCGCCTTCAACGACTTGTGGAGGATGCCCACGGCCTCTGGCTGCATCACAAAGGTCTTAAAGTTGGAGATCGACTCGTGGACTGCCGCGCGCTGAGCCCTGCTGGCCACCCGCTTCGCAGCCAAGACATAGTTCTCCAGCACTGGGGTCGACAGCCGACTCGGGTCGCCGAGAACTGCCAGCCACTGGTCCCACGGGGCCTCGCGGCCCATGTTCAGAAGGCTATGTACCCCTTCAGGCCTGGACTGCCGTAGGAGGGTACTGGCCTTGCCGTACTCCTGCTGCTGGCGCTGGCCGTTGTCCCTGCTCTGGTGCCTGAGGACTCCAGCGAGCACCGTGTGGACGCGAGTCCACCACTGGCTACGTTGATCATGAAGGGCGAGCTCCCGCACATGGGCAGTGACCCTCATGGGCTTCTCGTGGATCCTGGGCCCCACGGCGCGCGTGGGCCCAGCAGGGGGCCTGACATGATGGTGAGTATGGAAAGCCTGCTCGACCGCCGTAACCCACGTCGCGCACTGCCCCGTGAGGAGCTTTCCGCGAGCAGGTTCGAGCGAAAAGGCTACGGAGGAGGAAAGGAAAGGGGGGAGACTCGCCACGGCTTCCGCTCCCGACCGAAAGCCCACCTGCCGTCGAGCCTCGGCCCACGTGGACGCAGGAATTTCAAACGGAGGGTCGGGCACATCTTCGACCACGGGGCACGAGGGAGCATCCCGCTGGGAGGGGTCGGGGCGATGCAACTGAGCACTGCTATTACCAACGTTGCTGCTAACTACGGGGTTACTTGAAACCGCCGAGGGGGGAAGGGGTTGGGCCTCGCATACCGACGAATTGACACTCACACTCACGTTGACTGTATCGAGCTTTTTGTCCCCGACGGCCGATGCGCCGACCGCGCCCGATCCATCGGACGACAGCTCGCTACCTAGGCGTGAGTCAGAACAAAAATTAAATTCATGGGCCCAGGGGTCCTCCTCATCCTCTGGGAAGGCAAAAAAATCGTGGTCCAGATCAGGGTCCTGATCGGCCTCTTCGGTCGCCTGGGGACGCGTAGTCCCTATTTGCACGGGTGGCTCCAAAACATCCCCGAAGGCCTCCTGGAACCCCTCTCACCTCCCTCGTTCGAGTGTGCCTCCTTGGCCTTGGACACTACCTTCGAGGTGCGGCGAGCCGAATTCATGATCATGCGGAGATTGAGAGCTCGGCTTGCCTTGGTCCACTTCTTGACGTCCGACTCGCGATGGATGTGAGTCTCAGTCATGACCCAGTGGTCGTAGGCTCCCACGTGCTCCTGTACGTACTTCCATACCTTGTCCGTTAGGCATGTGACGTTCGAATAGAATAGCCTAGTGCATTCCCCTTCGTCACTGCCCGCCCCCTCGGTCTCGTGGGTCCGATGGGGTCCCCGTTCGACACCGTCAAGCTGAGGGATCTGCAGGCGCCCCAGCAGCGTCACCACTGGCGGTGCCCTTGCCCTTCGCCTTCGTCACCGTCTGCTGCGCTAGGAACTTGGCCGCAGACAGCCTCTCCGCCTCCGCCTTGACGGCGTCTGAAGGGTCAGCTGCCGCCGCCGCCCCGCCGCCGCCCCCTGAGGTGCCCCCCGCCGCCGATGCCGCCGCGGCAGGAGGTGCCCCCTGGCCCCCGCCGCCGTCCGCCGTGGCCGCCTCCTCAGGAGCGCCGTCAGCAGGCGCACGTCTCTTCTTCTTCGCCCGCTCCTCGATGGTGCGCCGATGCTGCTGCATGGCCTCCAACCACTTCTGGATCTCGGCCTCCTTGCCCGTGAGAGTCTCCTTGGCGCCCTGCAGTTGGCCTCGGAGCTCCTCAAGGGCCTTCTTCTCCGCGTCCGTGGCGTCCAGCGCCGCCAGGTTCGTGAAGAAGCTGTCGTCCCACTCGAGGGTGATGATCTTCCTCTCGCCGTCGGAGCTGAGCTTGGCCTCGGTGACCCCTTCGGCCTTAGCCAAGGCCGTGGCTGCTGCTCGCTTGGCCTCGGTGGTCTCAGCCAAATGGATGGCAGCCGTCCTCTCCTTCGCCTCCGCAGCTGCCAGGTTGCTGCGGAGGCGAATGACGTTGCTGACCGCCTGGCTGTGGAGGTGCTCCGCGTTCCTCCACGCCCCGTCGGCCCTGCGCAAGGCCTCTGCGGGCGTGGTCTTGGCGGCCTCCCGCCCGCTCTCCTCCTTGGCGAGCTTGTCCAGCTGTGCCTGGAGGTCCACCTTGAGCGTGGAGTCGGTGGCGGCTGCGAGGGCCTGTTCCAGGAGGCTCTTCACGGACTTGCCCCCCTTGCCGCCCTTGCCGCCTCCGAGCCCGCTCCCCACGGGGCCCTTCAAGATGCCTGGGCGCCGTGGCTGCGGGCGCTCGCTCTCGCTGCCGCTGGTGGCGTCGTAGAAGCCGTCGGCGTCGCTGTCGCCGTACTCATCCACGAACTGCACCCGCCTCTGTCTCCTCTTCTTCTCGAACGGCTTGACCTCATTGCCACATCCGTTGCATATGTTGTGGCGGCGGGCCAGGACTCCATTCCATTCACATGTCTGGCACTGCGTGCATCTGGTCCACAGCTGGTGCTGGTGGCCGCCCGCCATTGCGTCTGTCCCTGTGTTGGTCGGTGCCTCTTCTTTGCTGGCACGCAGAAAAGGCACAGTCCCTCAAGCGCTACTGGGAAGCCCAGGGACGAACTCAAGAGAGCAAGTGGGCCTCCTGGGGCCCCTCACCCGCTCGAGCCCAAGTTGCTTGAGGGAGGAGGAGGAGGAGGAGGAGGAGGAGGAGGAGGAGGAGGAGGAGGAGGAGGAGGAGGAGGAGGAGGAGGAGGAGGAGGAGGAGGAGGAGGAGGAGGAGGAGGAGGAGGAGGAGGAGGAGAGGGGAGGGGGAGGAGGAGGAGGAGGAGGAGGAGGAGGAGGAGGAGGAGGAGGAGGAGGAGGAGGAGGAGGAGGAGGAGGAGGGAGGAGGAGGAGGAGGAGGAGGAGGAGGAGGGAGGAGGTGGAGGAGGTGGAGGAGGAGGAGGAGGAGGGGGGAGGAGGGAAGAGGAAGGGGAGGGAAAGGAGCAGGATGAGGAGGAGGGGTCGAGGCGGATGGGAAGGCAGGAGGGAGGAACGATGAGGGGGGTGGGGGAGGAGGGGAGGGGGGATGAGGGGAACAGCGGGAAACAGGGGTGATGAGGAGGAGGGCGCAGAGGTGGGAATGGCTGAGGGTGACGACGAGGAGGACGAGAGCGAGGATCGCGAGGCGGGCAGAAGGCCCCCCTGCAGCATGGAGTCTGGGCCCCGAAGCCGAGCGTGCTATGTACTTCCAGGCCTCGGGGGGCGCCGCACGTCTTCTCGCTGTCTTCGGGCTCGAGGGGCTTCCCTGGGCCCCAGGCCCGTCACAATAACAAGCCATGGTGAACATTGGGTTCGGGGGGAAGGTCCCATGTCCAGGACCCATTTCCTTCAGGACGGCCTGAACAGAAACATTCGGAGGTCCGCACGGGTATCTCGGATCGGCGCTGGGCCCCCACCGCTGCTGGCGCTCGGAGCGCGCTGGGGGCTTCCAAGAGGGTTTCTCAGAAGGCTCGTGGCCCTTCTAAAAGGCTCCTGGCCTTCTCAGGCCCCCCCCCACCTTGTTTCAGGAGGGGGCAAAACACACGCAAACACAAACAGTCGTTGATTCCCCGGAGAATATAGAACATATAGATAACTATGGGGAGTGGAGGGAAGACAAACATCCAGTACATATGGAACAGTATGGGGAGTGGCGGGATCTGTCTTCATTTCTTCGTGTGTGCCTCTGGGCCCCTGCATCTCAGAAGGCTCCTCATGGCCCTCCTAAGAGGCCCCCGGCCTTCTGGGCCCCCCCGCCCCACCTTCTTAGGGGGAGCCTCCCCCCCTTGCGCCACCCTCCCCCCCTCTCCGTGCCGTCGGAAGAAGCAAGATGCACCCGTCGCCGCGGCGCCCGAGACATCCTCCGGAGCCGCCAGATCTCAGACATTCCCGACGTAGAGCCTCGCACGACTTAGTACCCTCGTCCTGGCTTCGTCTTAGGTTCCAAGTCAACGTTCCTCCCCCTGGGCCAGCCCCGTCGTCGTTCCCCCCTCCGCCGCATACGACGGCACCCTTCTGCTGCGGTTGTGTGGCGGCGGCAAGTGGCGGGGAGGCAGGAGCGCCGGAGCCGGGGCGGGTCCTCTCTTCCCTCTCGACACGGGGCGCAGTCGGGCAACGTCAGGCTGCGTTCCCAGGGCTGCTATCTCTGTCATCCCGGCCAGCTGCCTCCCCCCGGCGCGTGCGTCGCCGCGTGCGGGCTCCTCCCTCGCCCCCCTGTCTCCTCCGCCTGCCCCGGCAGCACTGCAGCACCGGCTGCCAAGAGCACGCGGCAGGGCGTCCACGGCCGGGCCGCTCCTCCGGCCCGACTGTCGGGAGGGGAAGCCGTGGACGTCTGTGCGGTCCTCCTCGAGTGCCTTCCCCTGAGATCGGGAGCGGACAGGACCCCCAGCCTGACACGTCGATTAGTGGATTGTCCGTTTTCGGTTCTCGAGAGGGCGCCGCGGCCGTCATTTTCCAGGCTTGCGCCCGCCAGGTTTGGGCCCCAGGTCGTTTTCACTAAACTACGTTTTGCTAAAGGGTATTCTGTCCAACCCCGATGAGATCCTGGCGTTGCAATTGTTCCACGCTGGGCCGTTTCGCTCAATTTCGGGCTCCAGGACCCTCACAGATCGATCCGGCTCGATAAATGACGCAGAATGATGGGGCCCGGAGCTCCTGTCATGGTTTTTTGCGAAGGTGCCAGGACCAGGATAAGTCTTTCTAGAGCGTTCCGGAACGCTCCCAGGGCGTTCCAGACTCTCTGGGATGGCTGCGGCGTCCGATACTCCCCGATTTGTCAGTCGGGGGTGGCCTAGAGAGGGGTGGTGACTAGGTTGGAGGGAATACCATCACCAGGGCCATTGATACCTCCCCAGATCTCATGGCCTCCTCTTCTTCTTGGAGGGCGTCCCTGGTTCCCCAACTCGCACTCGCACATGCTTGCGGCCATGATTCTCGACGCCCCCCTCTTGGACGCTCCCCTCTTGGACGCCCCCGAGTCAGAGGTCCCCGATTTGTCCCAGCTTGATTAAATCCCAATCCAGTCCCGGCCTCGTCTTAAGCTTCAGGCCAGCGGCCGGCGCGCTCGCTGTCCCCGACGCCTCCGCTCTGGCGCCCAGGGCCTCATGAATCTGGTCACCGACGTGACCTACGACTGCCTGCACGTGCTACTTGGGTCCGCGTGCGCCCCTGTCGGCGCCGTCTGATTCTTGCCTGTCTGCTTCCGCGCTGGCTCGCTCGAGGATCTCTCTTTTCTCTCTCTCGCTCTCTCTCTCTCTCTCTCTCGCTCTCTCGGATGAGGCGTAATTGGGAGGAGGAGGAGGAGGAGGAGGAGGTCAGAGAGGATATGAATGAGGGCGAGGATCATGCCCTATGCTAGTGATAATGATGAGGATGAGGATGAGGATGAGGATGATGATGATCATGATGATGATGATGATGATGATGATGATGATGATGATGATGATGATGATGATGATGATGACGAGGATGATGATGATAATGAGGATGCGGATCATGATCATGATGATGCTGATGATGAAGATGGTTGTGATGATGATAATATGAATATGTTGTTGATGTTGATGGTGATGCTGATAATGATGTTACTGATGATGTTTATGATGCTGATGATGATGATGCTGCTGATGCGGAGGATGCTGCTGCTGATGATGAGGATTATGATGATGCTGCTGATGATAATGGTGATGATGCTGGTGATGGTGATGACATGTTATCATGGCAGTGCTGGTGGGGATAAGGATGCTGATGATAATTGTGGTGGTGGTGATGATGGTGGCGATGCTGATGATGCTGATGATGATGCTGATGATGATGATGATGCTGATGATGATGCTGATGATGATGTTGTTGATGATGAGGATGACGATGATGAACGTGGGTGATGGTGGTAGTGGTGAGGAGGAGTAGGGGGCAAGGACGAGGAGGAGGCGGACACAGGAAGACGAGGACAGAGGAGGAGCAGGAGCAGGAGGAGGAGGAGGACCAGTGTAAACTCAAGACGCATCAACGTTGTTGTAATGAATCGTCTTTTCAAGTTCCCTCGTTACAAGAAGTTGTGGTCATTGCGGGACGTGCCCCCCTGGAAGGCAATCGCCTGAGAGTCTCCAGTCGTGCCCAAACGCATGTCCCGTGGCTCTAACGCCGCGGATGAACATGACTGCTGCGCCCTGACAACCCTACTTCGGGCCAGACACCATCCCAGGGATCTTAGACACAGCGGATCCACGCGACCCTTGCGTCTTGGCAATCTTCAAGGCGTGTCCGAACACAGCTCCTGGGATTCCAGCCATACGAACCCTTGACACGACTGCAAGCCTTCGGGGCGAAGGTTTGCGGCGCAAGGCGAGCGCCACAGTTTGAGAGGGAGCCGCTCTCCACCGGCGAAACTGCTGCAAACATTGAAACCGAATGCGCGTGGCGCTGAATCGAGAGGGACGGTTTGAAATTTGGTCGCCCTCCATTGTTGAGCTTGTTGCGAGCGTGTAAGACGAATGTTTGCAGCGCTAAGGCGAGAACCGCATCTTCAAAACGACCCGCCTTCCGCACTGGAAGCTGCTGCACCCCCCCCAAGGCAAATGTGCGCGGCGCGAAGGCGAGATCTACATTCCGACAAGGGCCCGCCCTTCGCCCTTGAAGATTCATGGGCAGACGGGGTTACGACGTCTCGGGCGAAACGTCGAGCCCGCCATGTCGGCACGTCTGGGAGTGCGACGCGGAGGAGCTATGATCCAGAAAAGGAGCGGAGGAGGAGGAGCAGGAGCAGGAGGAGGAGGATCAGGAGGAAAGAAGAGGAGGAGAAGCAGGAGGAGGGGGAGGAGGAGGAGGAAGATGGGAGGAGGAGGAGCCGGGGAGGAGGATGAGGAGGAGGAGGAGGCGGAGGAGGAGGAGGGGGAGGATGAGGAGAAGGAGGAGGAGGAGGAGGAGCAGGAGGAGCAGGAGGAGTACCAGAGTAAACCCAAGGCTCATCAACGATGTTGCAAGACGCCAACCCTCCAAGTTCCTCTTCTGACGGCCCTACAAGCATGTGTGTTCATTGCGGGAGGTGCCCTAATTGAACACAACAGTCTGAGAGTTCCCAGTCGTGCCAACACACCGTTCCTGAACCTTCAACGCCGCGAATCAATGTTACTGCTGTGTCCTGGGGTTGGGAGGAGGAGGACGAGGAGACAGGAGGAGAAAAGAGGAGGATGATGATGATGATGAGGACGAGGAGGAGGAAGAATTTGGAGGAAAGAGGAAAAGGATGAGGAGGGGGTGGGGCAAGAGAAGCATGAGGAGGAGGGTCCAGGTCAGGGTAGGACGTGCTCTGCGCCTCGAGTGCCGTGTGCAGGTGACGACCGCAGACCTGCTAGGTTATCCCCAACATCGCGCCCAGCTTCTGCAATGTGAAGCCAGTGACTTCTCCACCCCATTTCTGCAGGAACACTCGGGAAAGGACGGAGGTGGGAGGACGGAGAGGGATGAAGAGGAGGGAGGAGTCATGAGAGCGGAAAGTGGCAGGCTAGCTGTGCTCGCGCCATATCTAACATCATACCACCCCTCCCATCCCTTCCCATTGTGCTGTTTTTTGTTTCTGAATCCGCAGACGCGTGTCAAATCCAACCTGGAACTCCAACAACACGACTCCACCGTGTTTTACGCAATCGGGGCAGGGAAGCTGCGTGCACAGGATGCGAAGGAGGTGGAGGGTAAGCAGGAGGATGAGCAGGAGGAGGAGGATGAGGGCGTGGAGCGAGGAGGACGAGGACGAGCAGCAGCAGCAGCAGCAGCAGCAGCAGGAAGTGGAGTTCAAGGAGCGGGAGAGGCAGGAGGACCGGGGGCGAGGGAAGCGACCACGATGAAAACGGACTCGGGTCCAGAAACGTGGCCCGCGCTGGGGTGCGAGCGACATCCTGGACGACGGGAGCACTCGTCGATCCGAAAGTAATGCCCACACACGGCTGCGGGAGTTCCATGCTGAAGTACGGCCAGCAGCGCCGCTGCATCGAACTAGGCCATAAGAAACACAGACTTTTCAAATCCCGCGCGCAGAGACGGCACGCGGAGAAAGCCGAGTAGCTTCCGCACGGAGTCAGCAGAGAGAGGAGAGTAGTATGCATAGTGTAGAATCGTAGAGATGAGAATGGAGAGAGGCAAGCTAGGTGAGCTTGCGCCATATCCGGCATCCGATCCGTCCCTTCCCATTGCGCTGCGCTGTTTTTCTCTATTCGCGGACGCGTGTCATAGCCGACCTGGAGCTCAAACAGAAGGACTCCATCGTGTCATTCGCGACCTGCAGAGGTAAGCTGCGCACATGGGAGGAGGGCGGTGGCGGGTACGCAGGAGGATGAGCAGGAGGGCAAGGAGGAGGGTGAGGAAGGAGGAGGACGAGGACGAACCGCAGCAGCAGGAACTAGAGTGGGAGGAATCGGAGCAGGAGGACCAGGGGAAGGCGGAGGAGGGTAAATGAGGGGGCCAACAACGATGAAGAAGGACTCGGATCCAGAGAAGTGGCCCGCGCTGGGGTGCGGGCGCCATTCTGGACGACGGGAGCAAAGCGCCGATCCGAAAATGAGGCCCAGGCTGCAGCGGGAACACCTTTTTGAAACACCGACAACATATCGGATGGCAAAAGCAATTAACAAATACATGTTGCAATCGTGTGTGCGTGTATGTGTGTGTGTGAAGGCAGAGTAAGCGGAGAGGGTCGGAGATCTTCCGCACAGAGCCAGGGGAGAGAGGGGAGCAATTGCAGTGAGGAGCGGTGAGAGAGGAGAGAGGAGAGCGGAGAGAGGAGAGGCGACAGAGGAGAGAGGAGAGATGATAGAGGAGAGAGAGAGAGAGAGAGAGAGGATGAGGATGAGGAGGAGGAGGAGGAGGAGGAGGAGGAGGAGGAGGAGGAGGAGAAGGTGGAGGAGGAGGAAGGGGAGGAGTACGAGGAGGAGCTGCGAGGAGTCGGACAGGAGGGGGAAGGAGGATCACGAGGGCCAGTCTTCAACATGCTGTTGCCTCCAGGGATTCTCCGGTGCCGCCGGGCGCGAGCGTGCGCGCACGCGCCGGGCCTCCCAGGTCGGTGGACCAGGCGGTGCTCTCGACCTCTCACCGCACGGCGCCCGCCGGGGGGCAGGAGAAGGGGGGAGGGAGAGGGAAGAGGAGGGAGGAGGGAGGCAGGGAGGAGAGAAAAGGGAGAGGAGGAGGGAGGTGGAGGAGAGAGGATGAGGGTGAGGAGGGAGCAGGAGTGAGGAGCACGGAGGGAGTAAGGAGGATTGTAGGAGCAGGAGGGCATGTGTGCCTTCTGGGCATGGGCGCGGGACACAATCACGAAACTGCCGATGTGAACACATTCGCAGGCCCGAAATTGTCCTGGGAGCAACCCCGGCATTGCCGCTGCTCTGGAACATGCTCACCCGCCACAGCTGATTCCAAAATTCACCCCACTTGGTCTGCAACATGGCCAAGAAGAAGCCTCGTTCTCATCCTAAAACCTCATCCTCTGACCCTTCAAACCTCTGCCGCCCAAATTCCGACGCCATAGTTACAGGGGGAGCGGGAGGGGAAGGGATGAGATGTAACATGGGAAATAGCGAAGGGATGCGAAAACTAAATCGTCTCGCAAGCATACGTAATACGATCAGCACTTTCAGATCCCTTGCCCTTCTCCTTGCCCTTCCTTTCAACCTTGCCCAAACAAAGGGGGATGCCATCGCCAAACGTTACAGCGCGTCCAGGGAGTAGTCGCCGCCGCGGCCCACAGGTCTGGAGCCTCCTCACAAGAGTCGGCACGCCCAGCAAGAATAACAACCACAATGAGCGCGCTGGACGTCTTTGTGAAATGCAAGGGCAGCAGTCGCCACATCATGAGGCAGGGTGACCAGTGCAGCATCTTCACGGCCACATCCAACAGCAAGAACCTGGCCAAGAGTAATGCAGTCAGCAGCATGAGGGCTCTGGCCTGTATGAGGAAAAGACAGTTGGAAGTTTTTCCCAAACATCCTGTGTTGGGTCCTCGTTTTGAAGAGAGAGCGCCCCGCGTTCTCCTCCTCTCCTCCTCCTCCCCCTCCTCCATCCTCGCATGCATGCCTCTGCCCTCCGCATGTCCATTTCGGCACTCTGCCCCCCGCATGCCCATATCGGCACACCCCTCACACGGCTCGTGGCCCCATAGGGAGCTCCACCGAAGGCCCCAGTGGCCGTGTTCACATGCGTCCACCCCGCCCACCGCATGTCCATTCCGGCACACCCCTCAAACGGTTCGTGGCCCCATAGGGAGTTCCACCGACGAAAGCCCCAGTGGCCGCGTTCACATGCGTCCACCCCGCCCACCGCATGCCCATTCTGGCACACCCCTCACTCGGTTCGTGACCCCATTGGGAGCTTCACCCAAGGCCCCAGTGGCCGCGTTCACATGCGTCCACCCCGCCCACCGCATGTCCATTTCGGCACACCCCTCACACGGTTCGTGGCCCCATAGGGAGCTCCACCGAAGGCCCCAGTGGCCGCGTTCACATGCGTCGACCCCGCCCACCGCATGCGCATGTCGGCACACCCCTCACACGTTTCGTGGCCCCATAGAAAGCATGGTGCCCAAGGCTCTTGTGGCCGCGTTCACATGCGTCCACCCCGCCCACCGCATGTCCATGTTGGCACACCCCTCACACGACTCGTGGCCCCATGGGGAGCTCCACCGAAGGCCCCAGTGGCCGCGTTCATATGAGCCCGTTTCTTTATTGCTTGGGGCATGACGGGCGTCATGGCCCCCGACCTCCCTTCCCCCCCCCCTCCCTATGACGTAACGCTTCCCCCCAGTGCGTTCTGGGCACTGCCGCCGTGCGCATCGTGATCCGCATAGGTGTCCGCATAGGAATCCGCATAGGAGTCTGGTCCGCAATCGTCGTCGTCGTCGTCGTCGTCGTCGTCGTCGTCGTGGTCGTCGTCGTTGTCGTCTTCGTCGTTGTCGCTCGTCGCTCGTCGCTCGTCGCACATCGTCGTCGTGCGCGCGGACGCGGCTGCAGCCGGTTTTTTATTCTGGGCCGATGACGGCAATCATCTGGGGGGGTGGAGGGGGCCGATGACGTCACGTTTCGCGCTGGCGGCGTTTGAGAATGCCTGGGAATCGCCGGGGACGGGTAGCAGCAGCATGTCGGTGGCGATCTGCACCACAACGCCTATGTATACCATAGTGCCTGCGTGCACGACAGCGCCTGTGTACACCACACCGCTTCTGTACACCACAGCAGCCGCGTGCATCACAGCGCCAGTGTGTGCCACAGCGCCTGCTGGCACTACAGCGCTGGTGTGCACCACAGCGCCTGCGTACACCGCATCAGCTGTGTGCAACACAGCACCAGTGTACACCACAATGCCTGTGTGCACTCAGCACGGCACCAGTGCATAGACCATTCTGCGGTGCACGCTGACACGCGCACGTGCGCTGTAGTGCCGACCCGAACGACAGGGGGGAAGGGTGAGGGAGGAGGAGGAGGAGGAGGACGAGGAGGAGGAGGAGGAGGCGGGGGTGGAGGAGGGAGGAGGGAAAGCATCGCATTCTATTATCACCACTTCCCTGGCGTGGCGTTTAGCTGTTCGCAGCAGGTCCTCACCGACATGCTCCTTCTACCAGTCGTGTGCACGCAGGCACTTTGGTGTACACTAGCGCTGCGTTGCACGCAGATGCTGTGGTGAAGACAGGCGCCATGGTGTGCACGGGCGCTGCGGTGCACGTAAGCATTGTGGTGTAGACAGGCGCTGTGTTGCACATGGCTGCTGCGGTGTACACATTCGCTGTGGTGTACACCGGCGCTGTGGTGCACGCAAGCAGTGTGGTGTACACGGGCGCTGCGTTGCACACGGCTGTTGCGGTGTACGCAGGCGCTGTGGTGTACACAAGCGCTGTGGTGAACGACAGCACTATGGTGTACACAGACTCTGTGGGGCACATCGCCACCTACATGCTGCTCGCGTCGTCGTCGTCGTCGTCGTCGTCGTCGTCGTCGCTCGTCGCTCGTCGCTCGACACTCGACGCTCATCGTCGTCGTGCGCGCGGGCGCGGCTGTGGTGCCGGAGCCGCCGGTGGGGGAAGGGGGTGGGGGCGTTACGTCATACCCTCCCCCGCCCACCTCCCCCCCAATGACGCCCGTCTTCGCCGATGATAAAGAAACGCGATCCATGCGTCTACCCGGCCCACCACATGCCCATTTCGGCACACTCCTCACACGGTTCGTGGCCCCAAAGTGAGCTCCACCAAAGGCCCCAGTGGCTCCGTTCACATGCGTCCACCCCGCCCACCGCAGGCTCAATTCGGCACACCCCTCACACGGTTCGTGGCCCAATAGAGAGCATGGTGCCCAAGGCTCCAGTGGCCGCGTTCACATGCGTCCACCCCGCCCACCGCATGTCCATGTTGGCACACCCCTCACACGACTCGTGGCCCCGTAGGGAGCTCCACCCAAGGCCTCAGTGGACGCGTTCACATGCGTCCACCCCGCCCACCGCATGCGCATTTCGGCACACCCCTCACACGG
>CAUYUJ010010546.1:65000-70000 GCA_963575745.1 Prorocentrum cordatum
CCAGCACGGAGGCCTTTGGAGCCCTCGGGGGGCCTCAGGGTGCCTCCAGCCGTCTCGGAAGGCCTGCAGGGACGGGGGTCGGGGTCTCCGAAGACCCGTCGGCGCCCTCTGTTGGATCTCCGTCCTCTCGTCTTCCTTCGCGCGTGGCTGGTGTAGGTTCAGCAAGCTTACTTTGTTTTTCCTTTCAAGTTTTACCAGGCTTAGCTCGAAGGGGCTGCCACGCCCGCGCCAGTGGCAAATTGTGAGTATGGTGATGCCGATGACGATGATGACGATGATGATGATGATGCTGATGATGCTGATGATGATGGTGATGATGATGGTGATGATGACAATGACGATGACGACGATGATGATGCTGATGATGCTGATAAGAATGGTGCTTGTGGTGACGATGACGATGATGATGCTGATGATGTTGAAGATGAGTACGATGGCATGATGGTGCTGCTGCTGATGATGAGACTGCTTATGTTGATGAATAAGGAGAATACGATTATGATTATGCTGCTGATGATGATTCCAATGCTGCTGCTCATGATGATGATGATGATGATGATGATGATGATGATGCTGATGCTGATGCTGATGCTGATAATGATGATGATGCTGATAATGGTGATGATTATTTGTGGTGATGGTGGGCGGTGGATGATTGATGATTGTGTTGAGGATATGTTGCTGATGATAAGTTCGATGGTGAGTATGATGATGCTGATGGTGATGCTGATGATGGTGATGACGATAACGATAAGATGCCTGTGAGGATGTGTACCCTAATATCTGGATCTTCGGTTCAGTTGTTTTTGTCCCAGGGTGTGCCCAAAGTTCGTTCTCCTGCACGCCTCCCCGAACCCCTCTGCGTCCCCCTGAGCTTCGACACACCTCGGTCCGACATCAGCGGCAGAAGAACACGGAGGAAGAGGAGGAGGAGGAGCGGGGAGGCGTTGGGGAGGAGGGCGGGGAAGTGGACCAGAGTTCGGAGGGCTGTGAGGTAGCTAGGGGGAAGAGGCATACTAAGGAATACGGAGGAGGGGAGCCTTGGGAGAAGCGTAGAGGAAGACGGAGCATACCGTGAGGACCCTCTGCTTAGTGTGTCGCTGCAGACAGGGATGACAACAACAACGATCGCGGCCTCCAGGGATCTCTAGATCATTAAAAATGTCCGATATTGTAAACACACATTGGTTACGGTTAAGTTTCGATGCCCTGCGATTCCGCAATCGTCAATTTGTTTCGTTGCGCACCTCACCTAGGTTCGAAGTATACATGTCGTTTAATGTACGGTTCGGTTTCCTCCCCGCACTCTTTTACGGTCAGGGAGGGTTGCGTACCGTTTCGTGCCGTCGGTGTTGGTTCATCACGCTTCGGCGCGACACGCTAAGCACGTCCACGCCCCCACACATTAACTTTCAGAATTTCTCAGCCCCGCGTCTTACGCAGCAGGGCGACACGCTATCATCTTACAAGGCGTAGTCTGTCGCAGGGTCCGCCGACGCGACAAGCGTGTCGCAGAGGCTTCCAACTGCCACCTCCTCTTCCCCCTTATCTGTTCTTCCCGCTCACCCTCCCTCCTCCGTTCTCCCTTTTCCCTCCGCATCCTTCGCACTTCCTCTGTTTGATCGTCCTTCTACTTTTGTTGCCCATCGTTTTCTCATACTCTCCTCCCCCCTCTTCTGCTCTGTTTCCCCGCCACCTCCGTCTGTCATTCTCCCTCTCCCATCTCTCCATCCTCCATGTCCTTCTTCTCCCTTGATCCCTTTATCTTGCAACTAGCTCCTCCCTGTTGCACCCCGGGCGTGTCCGCAAGGCGGACTGGGCGTTTCGCTTGGGCCTTCCTCTATTGTTTAATGATCATGAAGCTTGAATTGTGCAACCGCCTTCACGGAAGTAGAGTGGGCTGCTTTCGAGTTGTGGCTCCCGCCTTCGCGCCAGGCACACTCGTTGTCACGGATGGAGGGTGGGGCGTTTTCAAATTGCGGTTCTCGCTCCAGCGCCGCGCACGTTTGTTTTACAACATTGCAACGGTTTCACGGATGGAGGTCGACCCGTTTTCGAAATGTGGTTCTCGCCCCAGCGCCGCGAACAGTTCACATCTGCCCTACAAAATTGCAGCAGCTTCACGGATGGAGGACGGAGCGTTTCAACATGTGAGTTGCGCCCCAGCGCGCGCGCATTGATCTTGAAAGTCTGTAGCGGTTTCAAGTATGGAGGGTGGTTCCTTTTCACGATGGGGCTCTTGCTTCAGTGCCGCGTGCATTCGTCTTAAACCCTTGCCGCAGTTTCAAGCATTGGTGCGATCATCTTGGTTCGTGGTGTTGAAGTCCAATGGGTTCCGTCCTGGCACCATTTAGGATTGCCAGGACGCAAAAGTCATGTTGATCCGCGGCGCTGAAGTCTCAGGAGTGGTGTATTGGCACGATGTGGGATTTTCGGACGGTTGCCCTCGAATTGACCATCTCCCACAAAGAGAATACATATTTGAGGACCTTGTGGTATCGGGGTTTGGAGAGAGGGTTTATCGCAACATTGCTGATGCGTCTGGAGTTTACAGGGGTCTTGCTCCTTATCCTCCTTCTCCTCCTCCTTCCCCTCTTCATCCTCCCCCTACTCGCTCCTCCTCCTTTCTCATCCCTTTCCATCATTTCTCTTCCCTCCCTACTCCTGTCTTCTTCTCCTCCTCCTCATCATCATATTTGCCTTCTGCTCCTCCTGCCTCCTCCTCCTATTCGCCTTCTGTTCCTGATGTTTTCTCCTCCTCCCACCTCCAGTCTCCTCTTTGTTCCTCCTCTCCCCCGCCCTCCTTCGACCTTCCTCCCTTACAATCGATCTTCTCTCTTTCCAGTGCATCCTCTTTCTCCACTTCCTCCTCTCCATGTTCCTTACCATCCTGCTTCTCCGCGTCATCCTCCTCCCCCTCACTCCTCCCTCACCCCTCCCTCCCTCCCTCCCTCCCTTGCTCATTCTGCGTGCCCTCCTCTTGATCCAGCTCCTACTCCGCTTCCCATCTTCGTCCTTTCTGCATGACCTCCTGGTCCTCCTCCTCCTCCTCCTTTCCCTCCTCCTTTCCCCCCTCCCTCCTTCTCTGTCCTCTCTTCGGCGGCGGAATCCGAACCCTGCCCTCGCCGATCAACGCTTCGGGCAACTCGAGGGGCGGCGGGGGTAGGGTCCGGAACTCGCCGAACACGTGGCGAAGTCCGGACCCTATCCCCCCTTCTCCTCCTCCTGCTCCTCCTCCTCCTCCTCCTCCTCCTCCTCCTCCTCCTCCTCCTCCTCCTCCCCCTCCCCAGCCTCCCATCGATTCAGGAGACCCGATGGTTGGTGGGGTAGGGTTCGGATGTCGCCACCTATCTCTCCTCTCTCCTCCCCCCTCTCCCTTCTCTTCTTCCCCGTGCCGCCCGTCCCACGCTCTCCTCGTTCCTCCCCCCCCCCCCTCCCAGGGTCCATCTCGATCCGATCGGTCCGATTCGGTATTGGTTTCGGCTGGCCGATCTCGATTACGATTCGATTCCGATGTGGGTGACGATGCGAGTCGATTCCGACATTCCGACGACCCGACGGGGCCCGATGATTGCATGGCGCTGCTGTGCATCCTGGAGCAGCGGACCCGAGTCGATTTCGACTCCGTGCCGATGCTGACCGATCTGACGCACATGTCCCAGGGCCACCGCGGGAGTGCGAAGTTCGTCGCGCCTTCGCGTCTCGCGGTCGGGGCGATCGATTGTTTCAGAGCGTGGCGCGAGTCCCTGATCCTGTTCCGGAGGGGGGGTGGGGCGCGCGAAGGCGCGAAGATTATTGCGCTTCGCGCTTCGTTGAGCGCGGATCGCGAAGACAGGTGCCCTGGATTTCGGTGCGGCCCGATTGTTCCACATATCCGACGGGTGGGGTTCTTGCTATTACTGTGACCGCGCGGACCGTCCTCACGCACCCTCCTCCCTTCCCCTCCCCCTGATGGCGCTGGTTTTCGTACCCCAGGGGGCCCAGATGGCGAGGATGTCTCGAGCGGATTGCTTGTTTGGGGGGCCAGGCCCGTCTGCGCCCAGAGCAAATTCTGAGGATGTCTCGAGCGAGGCGCAGATGCCAGCACCCCCCAGGGGAGAGCCGCCAGGCTACCTCACGGCGTCCGTTCGCGCCACAGTGGCGGGCCTCGAGCGGCTTGCCCGTGGATCAGCTCGCCATCCTCCGCTCTCGGAGCAGACTTGGAGAGAGTGTCTCGTGCGAGGCGCTGGCTCCTCGCACCCCAGGGGCCCAGATTGCGAGGACGCCTCGACCGGTTTGCCTGTTCCGCTGGCCAGACTCGTGGGCACGGATCCTCCCCAGGATGCCATGCCACAGGAGGCTCCAGCAGGCTCCAGGAGGACCCGGGAGGCCACAGGAGGTCCCAGGAGGCATCGGGAGGCCACATGAAGCCACAGGAGGTCCCAGGAGGCCACAGGAGGCACCAGGAGGCCCCAGGAGGCTCCCGGGAGGCCCCAGGAAGCACCAGGAGGCACCAGGAGGCCACAGGAGGGCACTGGAGGCCACAGGAGGCGACAGGAGGCACCAGGAGGCCCCAGAAGGCTCCAGGAGCCCCCACGAAGCCCCAGGAGAAGGAGGCCTCAGAAGGCCACAGGACTGGCTCCAATCGCACATGTTTTACGTATGTTCCTATAGATTGTCCTTATTTTGCGCATTTATTCCTAAGTGTTCTACGTATGTTCCTATAGATTGGGCCAGCCCTGGGGCACGAGTCCTTGGTGCTTTACGTGTGTTCCTGTAGATTGCCCCTCTGATGTGGCTCCAATCCGATGTGTTTCACGTTTGTTTCTATAGATTCGGCTTCTCCAGGGGCGCGAATCCTCACAATCCAGGAGGCTCCTGGATGCCCCAGGAGGCCACAAGAGGTTCTGGGAGGTCTCAGGAGGCCACAGGAAGCCCCAAGAGGACCCAGGATGCCCCAAGAGGCTCCAGGAGGCACCAGGAAGCCCCAGGAGGTTTCAAGAGACCCCAGGAGCCCACCA
>CAUYUJ010010546.1:75000-95000 GCA_963575745.1 Prorocentrum cordatum
CCCCCGCGCCGCGGCGACGTCTGAGAGGCACTGTTGCCAGGAGGCAATATACGCCGCACTCCTCGTCAAACGAGCTGACTGCAGCCCCAAGCCTCCGTCCCGGCACGGCAACCACAGCAGCCGTTGCTGTTGCAGGGTGAGCTGGGCGCCCAGAAGCTGCTCCAGGAAGGCAACCACTCGGCCGTCGTATTCTTCGCACCACTCCTCGTTCGCAAAGCACCCTCTGAGCAGGTGGTTGTTGGCCCCGCCGACGAAGGTGCGGAGCAACGTGAAAGCGGTCTGAACGCGCAGCCCCGCGGCTAGCAGTGCTCGCGTCCTCCCCAGGAACACGTCCAAGGCCTCCAGCGACGCCTGGAAACGGCTGTCTGGCACAAGAGGGGCCCCGAGGCGATGCTGGTCGTCTTCGTCGAGAGCCGCTGTGGTGAAGCGCATGGCGTTTCCGAGGCATCGCAGCTCGTTAACCCTCTGGATATCGACCTGCGCCGGCATCGGTGCAGCCTGGCTGGGCACCCACAGTTTGGACTTGGCAAGCTGGAGCTCCAAACCGATGCCCTGCAGTGCCTCCCTCGTGACAGTGACGGCTTCCGCGGCGAAGCGAGAATCGATGACGACAAAAACATCGTCCAGGTAGGCATGCACCCGCGCCTGCGGATCTACAGAACGAAGCCGCTGATCGATAGTCGCCAATGCCGGGGCCAGCGCCGCGCAGAACAATCCCGGGCTCAAAGGGCAGCCTTGGTCAACTCCCCTGGCGGACTGAACTGGCCAAGCCTTTCCGGAAGAATCCCAAAACCAATGCGTAGATGAACCACTTTACCACGCATCAGCTATGCGACCCAGGAGCGTTCCTGCACAAGCTGTCCGTATTGCCGGCCGCGTAATCATGTTGAATGCATTTTTACAATCAAAAGATAAGAACGCTGCAGCAGGGCGCTCTTCAGCTGACGCCACGAGGATTTTGTGCATGACCTCCACTCCAGCCGGCCTGGATATGCCATATTGGTGTGGGCCCCCCAGCTCGCGGAGTGCGTCAGCCTCCACTTTGCACACCGCCCGGGCGATGATGCGCCGCAGAATGCTGCCACAGGATAGCGGCCTGACGCCTCCCTCAGCTTTCTTCAGAGCCATCAAACGGCCACCAACATGAGAACATGAGCCTGGAGAATGTCCTCCGGCACCTCTCCGAACAAAAGACTGGTGAGGACGACGCCGGCTGCCTGCAAGCCTTCGGGGTGATGTCGCAACGTCCCCCAATGCTCGTACCTGGACCCTGACGGCCCCGCCCCAGCAAGCCGCGGAAAGCGAGAAATGCGTGCAGCGATTTCCCTTTCAATGGCGGATCTCTGCTGCGCGTCCGGCGCTTCCACCTCCATGCCCGCAGGCGGGGCCATCGCCAGTCTGGAAACATCAGGGTCGAACAGCGCCTTGAGCTTCTCGGCGGTGCCTGGCCGACCCTCCATGTCCGACTTCCCGGATAGGGCGGCCGTGGCTTTCGACACCTCGCCGGCCAGCAGCAGTCAGGTGTTGCGCCCACCAGGAAACAAAACGAGGGCCTCGACAAATTTGTTTTTGCATTTTTTCATGTATTTATTGGTGGCGTCAAACGCGGTCGTCGCCGATCGCTTGCCCTGATTTAGCGATTTCGGTCGACGGAGGCACGCGAATCGCGCGAGTTTCCTTCTCGTAACTGCTTCTGCCGTGTGCCGCGTTTTCATGGCGCACGTGCCGCGCCTTGCCCTTTCAGATTCAATCGCTCGTACTAGTGCGCGGGCCGCATGCAGGCCGCAGTCCACGCGCGCTTGCGCGGCGCACCGCAGCGCGCTTCGAAACGATGTTGGGCACAATGGCATTTTTAGCGCAACGCCGCGAAATTGTTAGCCACCTCGCGCGGGTGATGCCGAACGCACGCGTGTCCCACCGCATGTGCGCCGCCGGAGCTAATTTTCCGATTTCGGTCGTGAATAGTATCGCGGGCGTGTGTCAGGCGCCTTCGACGCGCCATGTAGGCCCGCGCCGTGCGCGCCCACGCATCATGTCAGAAACATATCATCTTACTACTTCCGCGTAATGCAGCGCGTGCGTTGCAACGCTGTTAGCCAAGGGCGCTGGTGCGTCGCCGAAAACCACAGCCAGGTTCCCTTGGCAGGAGGACTGGTGGGGTCGCTCATTTTCACCACCCTAAGGGGAGCCGCCAATGGTTCTCTCACGGTCCCGTTCGCAACCGTTTTGTGGGGATGTCTCAAGCGTCGTGCTTGCTTTCTGTCCCAGCATCCTTCGCTCTCGGAGTAGATTTGGAGGATGTCTCGAGCGAGGCGCTCCATTTCACCCCCCCAGGTGGGCCAGATTTTGAGGATGTCTCGATCGGTGGCCAGACTCGTGGGCGCTGGTTTTCCTGGGGATGCCACAGGAGGCTCCAACAGGTTCCAAGAGGCCCAGGAGACCACATGAGGTCCCAGGATGAATCAGGATGCCACAGAAAGACCCAAGAGGCCACAGGATGCCCCAAGAGGCTCTAGGAGGCCCCAGGAAGCTCCTGGAGGCTTCAGGAAGCCACAGGAGGCCCCAGGAGGCCAGAGGAAGCGCCAGGAGGTCTCCGGAGGGCAACAGGAGGCCCCGAGAGGCCCCAGGAGCAGGAGGCCTCAGAAGGCAACAGGGGTGGGTCCAATCCCATGTGTTTTACGTATGCTCTCATATATTGGGCCTCACCTGGGGCACGAATCCTTGATGTTATACGTATGTTTTTATAGATTGTCCATATCCTGTGTACTTATGTTCCTATAGGGCCTCTCCTAGGGCACGACTCCTTGGTGTTGTACGCGTGTTCCTATAGATTGCCCCTTTTTTCTGCGGCTCCAAGTCGCAATGTTTTATGTGCGACTGTTGCTATAGATTGGGCCTCTCCTCGGGCACGAATCCTCCCTAGGAGGTCCCAGGAGGCCCCAGGGGGCCCAAAGAGGCTCCTGGAGGCCCCAAGAAGCCCCAGTAGGTCCCCAGGAGGCCCCAGGAGGCCCCAGGAGGACCCAGGGTCATGCGCAGAGACGCGCTCGTACTACTGAGGCTCATTCACACTCCAATTGATTCTCAGTTAGATTCATGACCAGACCGTCACAACTGAAACCCGTTTATACTCGAAAGTTTTTGCACCTAGATTCTCACGGCGGACAGGTCCATGGGAATAAATGCGCATATGGGGAGCCCCACGCAGTGAATATTTGAATCCCCTTAGGGGGGTGACAATGAGCGCCTCGCTCGAGACATCCTCCAAATCTGCTCCGGAAGCGAATGATGTTGGGACAACTAACAGGCAAACCCGCTTGAGACATCCCCACAAAACGGCCGCGAACGGGACCGTGAGATAACCCCTCGGCGGCTCCTTAGGGACGTGAGAATGAGCGCCTCGCTCTAGACATCCTCCAAATCTGCTCCGAAAGCGAAGGATGTTGGAACAGAAAACAGGCAAACCGCTGGAGACATCCCCACAAAACGGCCGCGAAGGGGACCGTGCGATAACCATTGGCTGCTCCCGTAAGGGGGGTGAAAATTAGCGCCTCGCTCGAGACATCCTCTAAATCAGCTCCGATAGCGAAATATGCTGGGACAGAAAACGAGCAAACCGCTTGAGGCATCCCCACGAAAATACCGCGAACGGGGCGCGCGTGAGTCTCAGCATGAGTAAGTCTGAGTCGGAGCAGGTCTGAGCATGAGTAGGTATGAGTATGAGTAGGTATTTGTGTGTGAATATGTGTATGAGTTACTCTGAGTGTGAGTCAGTCTGTATATGAGTAAGTCGGGGCATGAGCAGGAGAGGACAGGAGAAGAGTGAGAAGGAGTAGGAGGCGTCCAAGTAATAACAAAAAACCATCTTAGGATATGACGAAAATGCAAACTGCACCAAACCCTCGATGGGGATTACCCGTCTGACATGCAACGCCATCCGCGCGGGGCGAACATCACGCGGTGATAACGGACTGTGGCCCCAGTCGCACTGTAAAATCCAATCCGCGAGCTCCCATCGGGGAATCCAGGCGCGCGGCGTTCCCCCTGCTGACAGCACGCCCTGGAAAAAAAAAACAAAAAATAACGAGCACGTCGCATATTTAGAATGAGGGCGGCTCGGCCATACCAATCGTCGCAACTGCTCCCAAATATGCCGTCCCCCCCCCCCCATCGGCCCTATGTCATTCAAACGTCCTCTGCATTGATGCGAACTGCCATGGCGGCGCACACTGCCCCCAACGACGGCCGACACCGCTGAAGGTGATCATTTTTCATAGAGAGAATCACGATGCGACGGCCCATGCGGCCCAAAATGATTCACACCAACCCGAGGACAATCCAAGAGCTCCCAAAAAATACCGCGCGCTGTCAGCGAGGATGCTTTTCGGGCGCCATCAAACTGATCAGACACAAGAAAATGAAAAGGAACGTCACGCTCTCGCCCTTCTGGGTATTAGAGCGCTCGGCACCACCCGAAGAACCGCCCAAATCGCAGCAAAACGGCCGGAAAGGGCCAGAGGAAAGTGAATGCGGCATGACCCCTCCTCTTTGTTATCTTCTACCCCCCGTCGCCCCACTTCGCCATCATACTAATCCCCTGCCTCCTCACGTTACCCCCCTTTTCTCCTGTTATCCTCCTCCTCCTTCTCATCCTACTTCGCCTTCGTCACCCTGGTGTTCTCCCACTCCCTCGCCCCCCTCAACCGCCCTCGTTATCCCTCCCCTCCCTTTCCCCGTGTCATCCACGCCTTCCGCCTCATCCTCCTCCTCCTCGCCGCATTGCCCCTTCCCCCCCTCATTCGCGCGCACCTCCCATTCCACGCTCGAGACATCCTCCAAATCTGTTCCGAAAGCGAAGGATGTTGGAACAGATAACAGGGACACCGCTTGAGGCATCCCAACAAAACGGCCCCGAACGGGACCGTGAGATAAGCCCTGGCGGTTCCCCCTATGGGGGGTGAGAATGAGCGCCTCGCTTGAGACATCCTCCAAATCTGCTCCGACAGCGAAGGATGTTGGGACAGGAAACAGGCAAACCGCTTGAGACATCTCCACAAAACGGCCGCGAATGGGACAGTGAAATAACACGTGGTGGTTTCCGTCAGGGGGGGCTGAAACCAGCGTCCCGCCTGAGACATCCTCACAGTCTGCTCTGGTAGCCAAGGATGTTGGGACAGAAGACAGGCAAACCGCTTGAGGCACCCCCGCAAAACGGCCACGAACGGGGCGTGCGTGAGTCTCACCATGAATAAGTCTGGGTGGCGATGAAGATTATGCATTCACGCAGGAGGATATCGATGGGCTCGGACAAGACCCTAAATTCTTGGATACATTTATGCTTTCGCCAGGCCCGCCGACGTGCCAGGATCCATGCTGGATCAAGGTCCACGTGGCTGCGCCGCCTCATTTGGGCGTACCCCTCACACGTTTCGTGGTCTCAAATGGAGGTCCACCGAAGGCCCCAGTGGCATGGCCCCATGGCGGTACCGCCCATGCGGGCGCACCCCTCGCACGGCTCGTGGCCCCTTATGGAGCTCACTCGAAGGCCCTAGTGGCAGGGTCTACATGGCGGCTGCGCCCCATTGGGGCGCACCCTTCACTCGGTTCGTGGCCCCGCGTGGAGTACCACTGGAAGCCCCATTGGCGTGGTCGACATGGCGGCGCCGCCTCATCTTGGCGCGCTCCCCGCGCAATCGTGGCCCCATATGGTACCCGCAGCAGCATGTGGTTGGTTATTTCGCCAGGCCTATTTTTGTCCTGGTCCTGACAGGCCTTTGCGGGGCCCCTTGGGGCGACCGCGGGGGCTCTTTGAGTTTCTTGACGTGCGCGGCCGCCCGGTCTCAGGCGCAAGGGGGTTGAGTTGCGTCGCCTGTTTCCTGCGTCACGCGCGGGGCGGACTTCATGAGCACTGTGCCCACAGAGCATCCTGCGTACGCCTGTGCTGCTGGCATCGAGGTTACAGATTGGAGGCCAAAGGTGCCGTCATCACTTCGGCGCCCCCTGTGAGTGGATCCGTCGGGACACGTACTCCACGAGCAAATGTCTTTTCCCGTTCGTCATCATCTGCTCTTGCCGCCCCCCTCGCCCCCTCCGTGTTGTTCTTGCCTTGCCCTGGTTCGCGTTCCTTCTTGTTATCCTTCTGCGTTTTGCGCGTGCGCCCTTGCTGCCACATGACCCGTCTGCCTCCCTGCATCTATGCATTGCGGGCGGCGCCCAGCCGACAAAAGAAAACGATTGCCCCGACAGAATCGGCCGACAAAAAACCAAACCTCCCCGACAAAAAAAACAAACGACAAAAAAAATCGGCCCGACAAAATGGGCCGACAAAAAAAAAGAGGCGGCCGACAAAATGAGCCGACAAAAAAAAACGACGGGCGCGACAAAAAAATCGGACCGACCCAGGAAAGTGTCGCGACAAATTCGTTCCTGGCTGTCGCTGCCGAGCGGATTCAGTGTAAATTCACAGTTAGGATGCACCCCCCGGAAATTTTGTTCGACGGTCCGGGTGGGCATTTTGTCGGTCAGTTTGGTTGGGCTGTTTGTCGGGGCGGTCTGGTGCGTCCACGAGGTCGTGCCGCGTTCGCCGGGCGATTCGCGGTCCTAGCGGGTTCGCAGTAGCATTATGCGGCGAGGGGGGGGTGGGGGGACATGGCGGCGCGGTGGGGGAGGGAGAGGAGGGGGGGGGAAATTTGCAGGAGGAGGAGGAGGAATAATATGAGGAGGAGGAGGAGGGCGAAGGGACACGGTGGCGGGCACCCCCGCCTTCTTCTTGCTTGGTCCAGCCCTTCTGGGGGGGCGTCGTTCCCATAGGGAGCTCCACCGCAGATTTCGGCGGCACTGTCCACATGGCGGCGCCGCGCCATGTGGGCGCAGACTTGACACGGTCCGTGGCATCACATGGAGTTCGAGGGGGGGCCCAGCGGCAGGGCCCACATGGCGGCGCCGCCTTGTTTAAGCGCACGCATCATCACGGTTCGTGGCCCCGCAGGGAGTTCCACCGAAGACTCCAGTGGCAAGGTCCACATGGCGGCGCCGCTCCAGTTGGGCGTGCACTTCACACGCGGAAGTGGCGTTGCGACGCGCGGAGGTGGCATTGCCACCCCGCCTCCGCCGGAAACAATGTTAACAAATCGTGCAGCCAACAGCTCCGCTGACGGTGTTAACAAATCGTGTAGCGCCCAGTCTGTTCCAGACCAACAAATTCTTGACGCTTCGCGTATCCCCAACAGCCCATGCAGTAACGATGCCCAGGCGAATGGGGGTGATCAGGGAAGTGGGGGGCATACATAATAACACAAGGCTGGGGAACCCGTCTTACCCAAGACGGCGAGGATGGAGGATGAATCGGAGGACGATGAGGAGGAGGAACTCAAGGAGGAAAAGGGGGAGCGGGAGGAGGGTAGAGGGAGGAAGAGCAATAGGCGGATGAGGAGGAGGAGGAGGAGCAGGAGCAGGACGAGAATGAAAAGGAGGACGAGGAGAAGGGCGAGCAGAATGGCCAGAGGCCTCTTGGATGCCTCTCGGAGTCTCTTCGGGGGTCTCTTGGGGGCGTCCTGAAGGCCTCTTAGGGCGTCTTGGGAGCGTCTCGGCGGTCCCGGAGGCCTCTTGGGGCGTCTTGGGTGCCCCGGGGAGCCTCTCGGGGACCTCTTGGGGCCATGTTGGGGCCATCTTGGGGCCATCTTGGGGCCATCTTGGCGCCTTTTGGGGCCTCCCTGGCGCTTCTTAGGGCCATCTTGGAGGCGATCGATCAAAGAAGAGAGTGGGGTTAATTAGGCCTGCCTCTCTAGATCCTCTAAAATCGCCTCTTGGGCTCATCTCGAGGCGCTCTTGGAGCGCTCTTGGGCGCTCTTGGGGCCGTCTTGAGGCCATCTTGGGCCCCTCTTGGGGCTATCTTGGGCCCTCTTGGAGCCATCTTGAGGCCTCGGAAGGCCATCGGAAGCGAAAGGGTGAGAAAGCAACACGCATTGATGTTCCTTCGGTTTTTGAAGGATTTTGGCCTCTTGGAGGCCTCCTGGGGCACCTAGCTGGCCTCTCGGAGCCGTCCTGGGGCGGTTTTCGGGCCTACTGGAGCATCTTCGGAGCCGTCTTGAGGCATCTGAGGCTAGCTTCTTGAGCAATCTTGGAGCTCATATTGGGCTCCCCGAGGCGCTCTTGGAGCCATCTTGGGCCATCTTGGACGCTCCAACTACCAGCGAAACCTCCCGTCCAGGTCCAGTGGGGGGGGTAGGGGGAGGGGTAAACCCCTCCCCAAAGGGGAAGAAAGGGGGTTGGAAGAGGAAACTCCCCAAACCACCTACGCCCAGAGGGCTGGTGGGACTGCGCGGCGCCCAGGTTGTTACCACATCGTGCGGCGCCCAGGTGTTCGCACATCGTTTCGCGCCCAGGGTGTTAACAAATCGTGCCGCCAAAAACCCCGCAGACGGTGTTAACAAATCCTCTGGCCAAGAACACCGCAGACGGTCTTCACAAATCGTGCGCCGCCCCGCATGCGGTCTTCACAAATCGTGCGGCTACAAACCCAGCGCGCGGTTCGTGGACCCACAGGGGGGTCCACCGAAGGCCCCAGTAGCATGGTCCACATGGCGGCGCCACGTCACATGGACGCACCCCTCACACGGTCCGCGGCCCCACATGGAGCCCCCAGTTGTATACGGTTGGGTTTTTCGCCAGGTTACGTTGTTTTTTTTTTGTTTGGTGGCTGGGCGTTTCTTATCCGCGTTGTTGGGTTAGCCTGGTGGTAAGGAGCCCAGGGAAACAATTGTTAGGAACAGTTGAGGTTCCGCAGTGTTGTGGCGGATGATGAAGGCAACCTGCGGCATGACATTCGAGACATCAGAACCGCGATTCAATTGTCCAGGAAACTCGTTTTGGACAGTTGCGTTTTCACATCAGTTTTTTTGTTGCTGACATGTGGTAGACGCATGGTTTCGAACAGTTGAGGTTTGATAAAATGTCATTGGGTGCATTGGTGCACATGCTAATTTGCACACTGGCCCCGCATTGTCCCAGGTTTTGTGCTTGATAAGGGGGGCATCGTGGCGCGTCCTCGCGTGGCCCTGCATTCGTTTTCCGTCATTTTGAGGCCGTTCGGGGCCGTCATATGGGCCCCGTTGAGGACCTCGTTGGAAGTTTTTTGGGGCGTTCGGAGAAATCTCGCGGCCCATCCGAAAATGCGGAAAACAAACGCGACAGATTTTTCAAACGTGGACACAAACGATGAAACATGCATGGCGTCGGCTTCTGTGGACCAGCGCGGGGGCCGCCCTTGCGGAGCTCTTGGGCCGCCTGGGCGGCCGCGGGTTGAGTGCTTTTCCTGTTCGCGGACTCCTTTCGAGACCGCCTGTGGGCGTCGTTTGATAATCTATGATGATTTATGGGCCGTCTTGGGGCCCTCTCCGACAATCGGGCGGTCTTCTGAGGGGTCGTTGGCCGTCTCGGAGTGGTCTTTGGGGACCTCGAAGGCCGCCCTGGGGCGCCAGGGAGCCCGAAAGGTGCGGACCCCACATCTTGAATATAATCAAGGATAGATCAATAGTATTTGTCTTTCGGTGCTGTGGTGGGGGCCCTCGGATATCCTTGCGCGCGTTTGCGCCGCCTCGTGCGTCCTTCGTGGGTCTTGTCGGTGCGGAATCAAAGGATTAGCTGGTCGCGGCGCGCCTTCTGGGATCCCCAAGGGGCCGTCGCGATGTCTTCCTGCGCCGCCGCGGGCGCCTCGCGGGCCGCCTCGGGGCCGCGCGCGGCCGTCTCGGGGCCCGCTTTGGAACCTGTCGGGCAGCGTAGGGCCAACATTGGATTGGAACGCGCGGGGGTTGAAACGATCAAACAGATGGTTGTTGAGACGGGGCGGCTGTTGTGTCACTTATGCACGGCCGTGGCCTCGATGACACTAACCAGACGCATTGCGCGCGCCAGACGGGGTGCGATTGCATATCCTGTCGAACTGCAAGTACGTCATACGCCTTAGAGAACGTTGGAAATAATCCCAAATCGAAGCGCGAAGCGTTTTCACGCGCCTCTGCGTGCGAAAGCATGGTGGCGGCCTTCCTTTCCTTCCCCTCCGACCCCCTTCCCCCCCTCGCCGCGCTCTACTCTGCGTCCCCCCGCTGCGCCTCCGGCCCCCGCCCCGCCAGACCCTCCGCTCCTGCCCCCCCCCGCCGCCCCCGGCGCCCCCCCCCTCTGTTGCAATTTTGGATCCGACCACTCTGGCTCAAGTATTCTGGCTCCACAGAACCCTCTGCGTCGACGTCGTCTCCGCGGTGGGTCGACGCCCAGTGCGCAGGCTGCGCTGGCGCGCGCTGTCGGCCCTTCGGAACGCGCGCAGGCCCGCGGGGGCGCGCTCCCGCCTTTGCGGCGTGCGCGCGTGCGCGCGCGAGCGGGCTTTCAATCCCTTCGTTGTACGTCGCGTCTTGCGCTAATCGCGGTGCGGACGTGCGCGGTCGACTGCGCCGCTTCTTGCGCCGTGTGGCGACGAGAGGATGTGTTTTTTTGTTGTTGTCGCCGCCGTTCGAGGCGCCCATCAATTCCTGGCCGCTGCTCTTGAGTTCTGACCGTTCCCAGCGAGGGTGCCCAGCCTCATAGCTGACTGTTGGCGGTCGCGCTTCGACGCGCGATGCGTTTTTAGCGCGCCCTGAAAACCAGCGCCCGTTGCAATCCGATTCCATACCTCGCTGGTTTTTTTCCAGCTTGGGTTGCGTTCGCGCCTTGCCGTGCGCGGGCGGCCCTACTCGCGTGATCGCGTCGCTTTGGATGCGCGGCGCGGTTTTCATTATGGTTTTGCGACCCCAAGAACTTTCAGAAGTGCGCCTGGCGACCTGCAAATTTGCACAGCCAGTTGCCATCGCGCCGCGACTTCTGGCGATGCCATCGCCCTCGAACGTGCGCGCGCGCACGTGCGAGCCACTGGTTGTGGGTTAGCGCGCGCAGGCACGCGCATCGCGTTGGCTTGTGCAGTTTGCGTTCATCATGCGGTTGCGCGCTGTAGTGCCGCGTGGGGTTCGCGCGTGGTTGCGCGACCTCCAATGTGTCATTGAACGTAATGGCGCCTTTGATGTCGCTGTCGCAATGACACTTGCTCCAAGGTGTTTGTTCGATGTATCACCGCTGCCGCTGTCATTGGCGCAGCGGTTCCTCATCGCAACGTCGCGATTGGCAGGCAATTCGGTCCGCGCCCTTTCGCGCCAAACGCTGTGATCGTGGTGCCCATCGGGGCTTCAGTCTGCAGCGAGGAGCATCGCGCGGGCGCTCGCGTTCTCGCGTTCAGTCAGCCGCGATTGGTCCAACGCTATACCGAGCATTTTGCGATTAAACGTTTAATTTTTTGAATTGCGTTTTGTCGTCAAAAGCTTCGCCAGTAGAATGGCACCACTGACAGCAGCGACTCGATCCTACGGACCTCTGCGTCTGTAGTGCCCGTGGACGTGGAATACCTGGCCTCTCGACCACATTGCCGTGCCAAGCTCCAGAGTTGCTGCCAAGAGCCCCTCCAGAACAAGTGCAAACGATGCGAAATGATGTGGTCAACCTTTTTCTGTTTCGCCCCCTTGCGCGTGGAAGTTCGAGCAAAAAGTAGGCGGTCCATGTAATCCAGAAGCTTCCACAAACGAGCAGCCTCCACATTTCGTGGCTCACACTGCTGTAGCGCCACCAACACTGCCGCCCGGGCCTCGGCGCAGGCGTGGAGAAGAGGCTCCGGGATGTTGGCAATCGTAGGGACCCACTCCAGATCTCTGGCCGCCACGTGATCCCACCAATCCAGATGTCGCAAAGCGCCGTCCTCAAACGCGCCATCAGGATCATCCGCCTCTGGGACCGGAGGCGGGTCGGCAGGCTCAGGCTCCTCGGGTTGCACGCGGTGTCGACGCCTGCGTTTGCTTGCCACGTAGGCCTCCCGGGACATCCCCTCCCCGTCGGCGAAGGCGATGATCTGTGCCCGCGCCTTTTCCCCGACCTCCGAAACCCCCTCGATGTCCTCCAATGGTCCTAATCCTCCTGGGATGCAGGCGGGGTGGAAGTGTTTGCCTTGCCGAAGGTCCGAATGCCGTGACCGAACCCGAGCGTCGCCAGGCTCGAAAGGACGATGGCATGACCTGCACGCAGCTGTCTGCCTCCGAGCCGGCTGCTCGGTGACCGCCCAATCAGCGCACGCCTGGCCAGCTGGCCCTGGATGGGAGGCTTCCCCGATGCGTTGTCCCCGCAAGCCGTAGCGTGCCGAAGTACGCCTGCTCCTGAATGTGGATGGGGATGCCGATGGGAGAGCCTGCACGACCGCAGGCCACCGGAAGCCGATCAGGGGGTCCCACACGACGTCGTTCGCAGCGTTGTGGAACTCCTGCTCGTACGCTCGCCTCCGGCGGGCTGCAGCGCGGGCCCGCTCTGCTGCCGCCGGGCGGCTCGCGAGAGGCGAGGCGGCGGCACCGGGTTCACAGAGACTGCCGCGGTCGCTGATACCCCTGCCGACTTTCCGAACACAGCAGTCGCAAAGATGATCCAAGGCCAAACGATGCAATGGAAAGCTGAATGATGAGAGAAAGAGAACATCGACAAATGTTGGACGCAGAGTTTGGATGGTGGGCGGGAGGATTCGGTCTGCGGAATCGCCGCCTCCTCCTCCTCCTCCTCCTCCTCCTCCTCCTCCTCCTCCTCCACCCCAGACGCTCCAACCTCCTCCTCCTCCTCCTCATCCTCCGGCTCGTCCTCCTCCTCCGGCTCCTCCTCCTCCTCTTCCTCCATGTTGGCTCAGGGCGCTGCCTTTCGGCTACTGTCCGCCCGCGGCAGCCTCGAGCTGGCCGCCCAAGGCTTGCCACGGCTCGCTGACGCCGTCAGGGTCGCCATCCGCCTTCCGCTGCTGGGGCCGCACGTGCTCGTGCGGGCTCAGCGGCAACGTCCGGAGGAGAATTCGTCGCGCCGCCTCCCGGCCACGCTCCGCCCCCCTCCTCCGTGCTGTCTCAGGCTGCGGGAGCCCTGTCACGGGTGTTGTGCGCTTGGGCGGCCGTGCCCATGAGGCGCTCGGAGCCTCAGAACAGCTCGAGTCGGAGGAGCTAGCATGCACATCAGGTGTGCATTATTTTCCTCCTCCTTCTTGTCCTCCTCCTCCTCCTTATCCTCCTTATTTCCCACTTCCCCCTCCTTGTCCTCCTCCGCCTCCCCCCTCCATCTGCTCCGTCCCTCATACCCATCCTCATCCTCTCCCTCGTTCAAGTCCGTTCTTCCCCTCTGTTCACCCCCCCGTTCTTGCCCCCCTCCTTTTTCCAGCTCCCGGCGGATTAAGCCAAGGACTAATTTGATGTTCGAGGTGGAGGTGCTATGCAAGCACTTGGACATCAAGATCGGCGACCTGAAGAGGACAGGGGCAGCATCGAGGGCCCCAGGTCCCGGGCGTGAGTCTACATCTTCAGGTACCACACATTTGTATGCATGCATGTATGCATGTAGTTCCGCACGTGTGTGCTCACATGTGCACGTGTATGTATACTTAGTACGTGCGTATGTGTGTATGCATGTATGTAGGGGCGTATGCAGATGTATGCGTGTATGTAGGTGTGTGTGTGTATGCATGCAGATACACCTGTAGACATTGCAGATGTCACTCTACACCTGCGCATGAACCTGGGTATACAAAACACGTTCCCCGACAAGCGCTTGCACTTGGTGGTTCTCATTTCTTTTCTGAGGGACCTGGCTCAGGTGGGGCCCAGGCGGCCCCGTGCCCGTCCGTCGCCGCCCCATGTTTCCGAGTAACACGTCTGCGTGCGGCCTGGGCGACCCCGTTCTCGCCCGTCGCCGCCGCCCCGTTGCACGCCTCCGCTGCATTGCAACTGCATTGCACTGTAATGGCATCGCCGCATTGGGTTGCGTTGCAATCGCATTGGTGTGCCATCGATTCTGTTGCAATCCATTGTATTGCAATCGCACCGTAGGGCGGTGCGTTCCATTGCGCCGCAGTGCTTTACATTGTTTTGCATGTAGTTCCATGCATTTGTAATCGCACTACTTTACAATCGCATTGCAGTGCAATCGCATTGATTTGCATTGCATTGTTTTAGACTTCGTTGCGCTGTTTAGCATTGCGTTGTATGGCTTTGCATTGCGTTGCACTGACTTGGATTGCGTTGCATTGATGTGTTCTGATTTGCTTCGGTTTGCACTGCTTTGCACTGCTTTGCATTGCTTTGCATGACTTTTCATTGCTGCACTTGCAGCGTTTTGCATTGCGTTACGTTGCTGTGCATTACTTTGCAGCGCTTTGCGTCGCATTGCTTTGCATAGCTTTCATTCCCGCCCTGTGCCTGTGCAGCAGCGTAGCAGGAAGGAGACGGGGTGTAGGAGCATCGCGATACCGACGAGTAGTCCGCATTGGGGTGGGTCGTGATCCCAGCCTCGTCTTCGTCCGCGCGTTATGGAGAAGGAGGAGGAGGAGGCTTCTTGGGGCCTTCTTGGCGCCTCCTGGGGCCTCCTGCGAGCTTCCTGAAAGCTTCTTGGGGGCCTCATGGGGTCTCTTCGGGGCCTCTTGGACCCCCTGGGCCGCCTCAAGGGTTTCTTAGCCCGTCTGGCGCCTACGGAGGCCGCCGTGGGGGCTTGTCTGGGTTCCCTTGGTGTCTTCCTGGAGCGGTTCACGGTCGTTTTGGTGCCTTGTCGGGGGCACCTTAGACGATCTTTGGATTTGTGTTGGGCCGACGTGAGTCCATCTTGGGTGCCTCTTGGGCTGTCTTGGAGCTAGATTGGAGGCTTCTCGGAGGCTTCTTGGGCCGTCTTGGGCGGTCGGATACCCGAACAGGCGAGAACTTCAACATCTTCAAAAACCTATGGAGCATCAATGGTTTTGGCGTCTTGAGGCTGTCTTGGGAGCCGTCGTGGGCCATCTTGGGCCATATTGGTGTCATCTTGGCTGCCTTGAAAGTCGTCCTGGAGGCCATGAGGCTTCCAAGAAGGCCTCAGGGCATACTAGTACGCCCCAAGACGACCCAACAGGTCTCCAATAGGCCTTCCGGGAGAGCCCGAGGAGACCAAACGCTTGATTGTCCGATGGCTTTTGAATGATGTCGATGTTCTCGTTCGTTTGGGTTTCAGACCGCCCAAGGCAGTCCAAGAGGCCTCTCTGGGCCGTCCTGCTCGATTGGAGCGCTTCAAGGCCGTCATAGGGGCCGCCTTGGGGCCCTCTCGGGAGCCCCTTGTGCAATCTTCGGGTCTTCTTGGCCCGACTCGGGGCTCTCTTGGGGGCCTCTTGGGCTGTCTTGCAGCCACCTCGGAGACATCTTGGAGGCCTCTTGGGCCCGTCTCTGGCGGTCGGAAAACCGAACAGGCGAGGACCTCACAATACCTAAGGCAAATCAATGAGTTCGGCCTCCTCGGGCTCTCCTTGAAGAAGCTCTCTCGGGCCGTCGTGGGGGCCTCTTGGTCCGTCTTGAGGTCCTCTTGGAGGAGATCGGCCGTCCAGAGGCCGTCTTGACAGTCTCTCGAGCCGTCCTGGACCGGCTGGAGCAGTTTCGGCTTCGTCATGGCTGTCTCGGAAGCCGTCCTGGAGGCCATCTTGGCCGTCCGGAGGCCGAAAAGAGCACCGGGGAGCAGCCCCAGGGGGCCGTTTGTCTTCACCCCGCGTGCGACTTCGGGAGGGGGGGGCGGCCCCAGAAAGCACCAAAAACATGTCTCGAGGGGCCCCAGAAGAGCATCCCAACAGGCCCACTCCGAGCAGGCAAGGTGGCGGAGTCTCGGCCCCAAGAGCGGAGGAGGAGGAGGAGGAGGCGGAGGAGGAGGCGGAGGATGAGGAGGAGGAGGAGGAGGAGGAGGAGGAGGAGGAGGAGGAGGAGGAGGGCGTTTTTTGTTGTTTTGACTTCTGGGCTCACGCTGAGCCTCCGCCCGCGGAGAAGGGCCCCCCCCCCCGCCCCGCCTGCGCGGCTGGCGGCAGAGAGCAGCACGCCGCCACACCTCCTGCGGAGCTCTCCGCCCTGCCTCTCCCGAGGGGGCGGGCGTCTCGGCACCGCTTTTGTTCGCACCCTGTGGGCTGCCTTCGGCGGCACGTGCTCGGAGCATACTATGCACCAAGGCACGTCCTCTGGCTCATCCCTTCTCCTCCTCCTCCTCCTCCTCCTCCTCCTCCTCCTCGTCAAACTACGCCGGATCCGAAGTCGGGGCCCTGCGCGCGCGGCGAGGAGCGACCTCCTGGCGGCCAAGCGCCCCCCCGCGGGGAGCCACGACCTCAGCGCGGCGGCGCGCACCACGGCCACCGCCGCGGCGGAGGGCAAGCCCGAGGCGGCCGCGTGGCCCCGGCGCGGGGGGGAGTCGGTTGTTTCACCGGGCTCCTCCTCCTCTTCCTCCTCCTGCTGCTCCTCCCTCCTCCTCCTATTCCTGCTCCTCTCCTGCTCCTCTCCTGCTCCTCTCCTGCTCGTCTCCTGCTCCTCCTGCTCCTCCTTCCCCTCCCGCTTCTCCTGCTCCTCCTACTCCTGCTCCTCTTCTTCCTTCTGCTCCTCCTCCTCCTCCTGCTCGTCCTACTGCTCCTGCTCCTCCTCCTCGTGCTCCTTTTCCTCCTCCTCCTGCTCCACCTCCTCCTCCTGCTGCTCCTCCTCCTCCTGCTCCTGCTCCTGCTCCTGCTCCTCCTCCTCCTCCTCCTCCTTCTCTCCTCCTCCTGCTCCTCCTCCTCCGGCTCCTGCTCCTCCTTCTCCTCCTGACGCTGACGCTGACGACCATTGCCTTCCGAAATGGTACAGCCGTAGCCCCCCCCCTGGCCTGGCCGCTGGTGGGGCCGACGAGCGCGACGACGGGGAGAAGGGACGACAGGGGTCCGAAGAAAAGGCGAAGCGACGGGCCGAAATCAAGCGCAGGATGACGGCGAGGGAGGTAAGTCGCGCACTTGGCGGCGGTCCTGTGCGGGGGGCCCGTCTCCTTCAGGACAGCCACTAGTGGAGAAGGGAGGGGACTAGCGGGAAAGAGGGCCCCCCTTTCCTCCACTCCTTTTCCTCATAACTACTTCCTCCCTATCGCACCCCCAGACGTGTCGGTAGAGCGGGCGGGGCGTTTCGCTTGATCTCACCGTTTCGTTGGCCGCGAAGTTTTTGCAACAGTTTCACGGATGTAGGGCGGGTCCTGTTCAAAATTTGGTTCTCGTTTGAGCGCCGCACGCACTCGTCTTTACAGCCTGCAACAGCTTCACGGATGGAGGGCGGGTAATTTTCAGATTGTGGTTCTCTTATGATCACCGTGCACATTCCTTTTAACTGGTTGCAGCATCTGCACGGGTGGGGGGCCGGGCCGTTTTCAACAGATGGTTCTCGCCTCGGCGCCGCGCACATTCGTTTCAAAAGCCTGCAGAAGGTTCACTGATGGAGGGTGGGTCCTCTTCAAATGAGGATCTTACCTTGGCACGGACTCGATTCGCCGGAGTCTCGATTCGTCCTGGCTCGGTTTGCCGGGGCGTGGTTCGCCGGGGCTTGGTTCGCCGGGGCTCGTTTCGCCGAGGCTCGGTTCGCCGGGGTCTGGTTTGCGCCTCTCGTTAAGACGGGGCTCGTTTCGCCAAGGCTCGTTTCGCCGGAGTCTCGTTTTGCCGGAGTCTCGTTTCGCTGCGGACTCGTTTCGCCGGGGGCCTGTTTCGCCGAGGCTCGTTTCGCCGGAGTCTCGTTTCGCCGGAGTCTCGTTTCGTCGGAGTCTCGTTTCGCTCGGGCTCGCTTCGCCGGGCACGTGGAGAATCCAGAAGGGGAGGAGGGGGAGCAGGCGGGCGGGCCCCATGACGGGCGAGTCGGGTCGGGCGGGCGGGACATCGAGGTAGCACGCGCGAACCCCAACGGGCGAGTCGGGTCAGGCGGGCGGACCCTAAGGGGCGGGTCGGGCGGGCGTTGAGGGCCGGGTCGGGGAGGCGGGACACTCAAGCAGGACGCACAAGCGAGTAAGCACGCGCGAACCCTGGCGGGCGGGTCGGGCCGGGCGTGCGGACCCTATAACGGGCGGGTTTGGTCAGGTGGGCGGGACATTGAAGTAGGACGCAGAATCGTGTTAGCACGCGCGAACCTTCACTGTCGGGTCGGGTCGAGCGGGCGGGCCCTAACAGGCGGGTCGGGCCTCGAGCCCCAGAATCGAGCCGGGCGAGTCGAGCTCCGAGCGAATCGAGTTGGGCGAATCGAGCCGGGCGAATCGAGTTGCGCGATCCGAACCGGGCGATTCGAGACTCGGCGAACCGAGCCGGGCGCATCGAGCAGGGCGAATCGAGACTCGGGCGAATCGAGACTGGGCGAATCGAGACCTGGGCGAATCGAGACTCGGGCGAATCGAGACTCGGGCGAATCGAGCCCTTGCCTTAGCGCCGAGCGCATTGGCATAACAGCTTGCAGCAGCAGCAGTTCCACGGATGGAGGGCGTCTCTGATTCAAAATGTGGCTCTCGCGCTAGCGCCTCGCACATTCTTTTTGAACGGTCGCAAAAGTTTCAAGCGCTCGTATGGTTGAAGTCCCATGAGTGGTGCTCTGGCATGATCTAGGGCTGTCAGGGCGCAACAGTGTTTTCAATTCGCGGTGTTGAGTTCCAAGGAATGGTGTTCTGGCACGATTTAGGGCCATGAGGACGCAGCAGTCGTCTTGATACGCGGCATCGAAGTCACAGGATTTGCTTGTGTCACGATTGAGGATCTCAGACGGTTGTCTTCGCGTGGGCCACTTCCCGCAATGGAGGCAGGGGACCTGTGAAGAGGGAACTTGATGGGCGGGGTTATTGCAACATCGCTGACGCGTCTTAGTTTTACACTGGCTCTCCTCTTCCTTTTCCTCCTCCTACCCCTCCTCTCTGTTACGCGCGGCGCAGTCTGCAGCATCTTCCAGGGGCCACGGCCTCCGCCACCGTGTCTGAGCGAGGCCCAGACGCTGGCCCGCACTGGCAGTCGCTGGCTCGCTCCTTCTCTCCAGCTGTTGGCCCGCTGTCCCCGGCTCCCCTCCTCGGCTGCGGCGCGCCGTCGTCTTTATCCCTCGAGATCCGGCGCTCCGACAAAAAATTGGAGCGGGCGGTTTTCGGCCGTTTTCGGCCTCTGGGGGCCCTCGCCGGGCTTCGGCAGCGTCAGAAGACGACCCAGGACGGAAAACTGGCCTTAGGGAAGTGGTCCGAACCTCCTGGGCCCACTCATCGAACAAGTCGGAGCAGTCGGATGTCTGGGTCACTGTCGTCGCCTCCTCCACGACAAACGGAGAGAAGGTCAGGCGGATGGGTAGCCTCGGGCTCCCAGGCGGCGGGTGTCGCCCGAGCTGTGCGTTTCGCAGCTGGCCTTCCGCGCAGTGTGGGGTCCGTCGATGATTTTCTTGGGGACGCTCGGTCTCCTGCTTCTTGAAGGAGGGTAAAGAACCGTCACGACGTACCAGGCACCATGTGTGCCCTTCACGAAAGCCGTGCCTCGTGCGATTCTGCCTGCCAGCCCGCCGGGTTTTCACCCCCCACCTCATGCACCTTCGGATACGTAGTCGGGTGCCCCCCCCTCACCGGCATCCATCCCCCCAAGGGTACATGTGATGGCAGCCCGCTCGTGCCCTCGCGGGGCAGCTGCGATCTTCTCTTCCTCCTTATCCCCGACTCAGCCTCATCGGAAGGCGACTCCTCCCCGCCACCGCGGGCACCGCAGCTCGCCGCTCGCTCGCCTCGGAGGGCGATGTGCTGGAGCGCCCCCTGGGCGGACTCCATGCGCGGGGAGGGGGGGAAGGGGCAGGCCGCGCTCTCCCTCCACGGGAAAGCGCAGTATCGCCGACCCTTCCGCTGCCTCCCCCCCCCGCCCGGGCGCCGGCACCGGGCGCCTCCGCCGCCTGGTCCAGCCAGGCGCGGAGGCGGCCGACGGGCCAGCCCACGAAGTGGGGCTGGGGAGCGTCCGCGCGGGCCCCGGGCGTGCTGACCCACGCCGAGATCCGCGCGGCCTTGACGGAGGCGATCGTCCCCCGCGTTCTCCACCTCCGCGCCAGCAGCGCACCCTCCGCGGGCAGTATGGCCCCCCCCCCTCGCCGCCGAGCCCTGCTCCAGGCGACTCACGAGCGGAGGGCGCCACGGCG
>CAUYUJ010010546.1:97500-122500 GCA_963575745.1 Prorocentrum cordatum
GGTCGAGGTCGTTTCGGGGAGGTGATCCCAGTTCAGAAAAGAACAAACGCCATAAACATAAACTTCTGGCGCTCCGCGCGGATTTCTTGGATCCGCCCTGTGCCCTCCCGGTGGCGCCTCTGGCGCCGCCCCTGGCGCGCTCCGCGCGCCAGGGAGGGGGGTTCCAGCTCAAACCCAAGAAATAAGTTTGTTTATGCAGTTGTTTGTTTCTCTACTAGTGTTCGTCGTGTTTGTTGGATGTTCTCGTGCATCCTGGGGAGGGTGCCCCTGAATGCTCTGATTGTCTTGACCAACGGGGGGCCTCCTGCTCTTGAGGGATGTGCTTCTGGCCTCGAACCGACTGTATGCACCACACCCTGATGTCCCGTCCACCCGACCCGACCTAGCCGTGAGTGTCTGCGCGTGCTCCTCTCTTACGCACTGCACTTCCATGTCCTGTCCGCCCGCTCGGGTCCGCCCGCCCGGCCCGACCCGCCCGCCAAGGTTTTCGCGCACCACCTTGATTACTCACCGCACTTTAGCGTCCGCCAGCCAGACCCGACCCGCCCGTTCGGGTGTACTCATGCTACTTCTACTACGCATCACACGTTACTGTTCCGCCCGCCCGCGCGCGCTACTTCTCTTAATGCATTACATTATAACGTCCAACCTGGCCGACCCGACCCGCTCGTTAGGATCCGTCCGCCCGACCCGACCCGCTCGTCAAGGTTTACGCGTGTTGCTTCGGATACGCATCGCACTTTAATGTCCCGCGCGCCCGACCCGACCCGCCCGTTTGGGCCCGCCCGCCCGACCCAATCCGCCCGTTAGGATCTACGTGTGCTATTTCGATTATGCACTACATTTCAATGCCACGCCCGACCCGACCCGACCTGCCCATTAGAGTCCGCCCGTCCGACCCGACCCGCCCATTCGGGTTTACGCGTTCCGCCCGCCCGACCCGATCCGCCCGTCAAGGCTTACATGTGCTACTTCGGTCACGCACCACATTACAATGCCTCGCTCGCCCGACCCGACCCGTCCGTCAGGGTCCGCTCGCCCGACCCAACCCGCCTGTTAGGATCTATGCGTGCTACTTCGATTATGCACTACATTTCAATCTCCCGCCTGCCCGACCCCATTAGGGTCTGTCTTCCCGGCCCGATCTGCTTGTTAGGGCTTACACGCGTTACCTTGCTTATGCACCACATACGCTTTAATTTCCAGCCCAGCCGACCCGACCCGCTCGCTAGGGTCCGCCCGCCCGACCCGACCCGCCCGTCAACAAGGGTTTCGCGTGTTACTTCGACTATGCACCACTCTTGAAGTGTTCCGCCCGCCCGACCCAATCCGCCCGTCAGGGTCCGCCCGCCTGACCCGACCCGCCAGTCAGGGCTTACGCGTGCTACTTCGATTATGCACCCCCTTTGATGTCCCGCCCGCCCGCCCGACCCGACACGCCCATCAGGGTCCGCCCGCCCGACCGTTAGGACCTCACCTACGCACTGCACTTTCATGTCCAACCCGGCCGTCCCGACCCGCCCGTTGGGGTCCCCCCGCCCGACCCGACCCGCCAGTCAGGGTTTGTTCGCGTGCTGCTTCGCTTATGCACCGCACTTCGACGTCCCGCCCGCCCAACCCGGATCGCCCGTCAGGGTGCGTCCGTCCGACCCGACCCACCCGCTTGGGTCTGCGCGTGATACCTCGAGCATGCACCACACTTGAATGTCCAACACGGCCGACCCAGCCCGCCCGTTAGTGTCCGCCCGCCCCACCCGACCCATCTGTAAAGGTTCACGCGTGCTACTTCGATCATGCACCACATGTCAATTCCCGCCCGCCCGACCCGACCCGCCCGTTAGGGTCTATGCGCGCTACCTCGCCCATGCTCTGCAGTTTTATGTCCCGTCCGACCCGACCCGACCCTACCCGTTACGGTCTACGCGTGCTACCTCGAGCATGCAACACGCTTGAATGCCCCGCCCGACCGCCACGACACGCCCACAATGGTCCGCCCGTCCGAACCGACCCGCCCGTCAGGGTCTACGCGTGCTACTTCGTTGATGCACCACACTTGAGTGTCCGTCCGCCAGGCTTGACCCGCCCGTTCGGGTTTACTCGTGTTGCTTCGGTTATGCATCGCACGTTTATATCCCGCCAGCCATCCCGACCCGACCCGCCAGGCAGGGTTTGCGCGTGTTCAACCGCTTATGCACTACAATTGAATGCCCCGCCCGCGCGACTCGACACGCGTGTCAGGACTTCCACGTGGTGCTTCGATTGTGCACCACTCTTTGGTGCCCCGTCCGTCCAACCTGACCCGCCCGCTAGGGATTGTTATGCGTTTTATCTTGTATACGCACTACCATTTGATTCACCGAGGCTTTCCACTACTCGCAAAGTGCCCACTCGCAAACGTCCCTAACACATGTTTTCCTCGATATAATGTATCGTAAATCCCCCGCGGCGGACCCTGGCCATTTGCGACTCGAGTAGTGGAACGCGCTTGTCCATTGATGTCCTGTCCGCCCGACCCGTCCCTCTCGTCAGGGTGCGCCGCCCGACCTGACCCGCCAGGTCGGGTTTGCGCGTGCTCACGCGATTTCTGCACCGCACTTTGCCGTCTGGCCCGCCCGACCCGACCCGCCCGTTGTATGGGCGACGGCGATGACGCCGACGGCGGCGACAGCGACGGCGACGGCTTCGATGACGACGGCGACGGCGAAGGGAGCGTCGGCGAAAGGAGGACTGGCGAAACCAGCTCATGGGCCGCCCACCAGAGACGGCGACATGGATCCTCACAGGCGAGCATCGCAGACAGATCCAGACGGCGGCTGCGGACAGGCCAGGCTCGAGTGGCACCGCTGCGGCCGCGTCGCAGACGCTCTCAGCGGCCTCCCCGATGCTTTGCCTGATGCCCTTTGGGTCCGAAACCAGCTCCAGAGGATCGGATCGATCCTTGACCACTCCCCCCCAGACATTCGACGATATCTGTTTTTCCCATCCGCTCGTCTTATGTTTTTTGCTCCGCTCCCGGCCACTTCCCCGAGGACGGTCGTTTTTTTCACACCTAGTCCATGTTGTATTGCCGTGGGGTCCGAAGCCGGCGCCCGGGATTGAAACACCACTCCGCCAGATGCCTGGGCCTCCTTGTCGTCCTCCTCCTCCTCCTCCTCCTCCTCCTCCTCCTCCTCCGCCTCCTCCGCCTCCTCCTCCTCCTCGAGCGAGCACGCCCGAATGTTCGTGAGCGGCCGCTTGAGCACTGTGCTTTACAAGTGCCCCTACCACAGGCTCAGAACCGAACCGGCCTTGGGAGACGCTGGTTTGGTGTGGACGTGCGAAATGCAAGTCAACCAGATGTCTTGGCCTCCTCGCCCTCCTCCTGCACAAGGGCTTGCCGCGAGGGGGTGGCCTTCTAAGAAGACAGGGCCTTTTTAGAAGACAGGGGCCTTTGTGGCAGGGCCCAGCGGATTCGACGAAGGCTGCTTAGAGATTCGGAGGGCTTCTGAGAAGCAACCTGCCCTTTTGAAACCTCTCCCCTTCTTGTCCGCCCGACCGCCTCGCGCCACTCCCTGTAGGATGCGACTCCTGGGAGATTCAAGTCGGAATCGGCGCTAGTATCCGTGGTCGAAAACCGGCCTTGCTTGGCATACTCTCGGAGTTACTCCCGTGTGATCCTGGCCAATTCCCTTTTATCCGTCTTGATCGGGTTGAGTAGTGGGTTTGATCAGGGCTGATACGGCTTGATGGACCTTTTATCTAGTCTTAAATCCTGAATTATCCTTGCGAAGACAACCTGGGAGTTGCTTCCCAGCCCCTTGTTGAGTCAAGAAGCACGCTGACCATGCCAAAGATGTCGCGACACCTCGTCGACACCGATCTCGGTCGTGGTCCATGCTGGCCGCCGCCGATCTTGCGAGGATGATCTCCGACTCGACGGCTACCAAGATGGACGGTGACCAAGATCTGCACCGATCGCTTTCCGTAGCCGCTTTGGCTCAGGCCATGCCGGCCCAGCCCGAGAGTCGGGCCGGACGAAAGGGGGGGATCGGGAAAGGGGGAGTTACGACATCTGCTGCATGCAGCTGGTTTTTCGGCCCCACCGAGGGGCCCCTTCCTCGTTATACACAGCCGCCTCCGGCGCCTGGAGGCGCCGGGAAAATCAGCGGCGTGAGCTGACTCTCACCCCCCCCCCCTTTGCTGCCCCCCCCTCTCGCCCGGCCCGAGAGAGGCGCCGCGGGCCGGCGCCCCGGCGCCGATGCCGTCGGCGCGGAGGTGGTGCCAACGGGCCGCCGCCGGGCTCGCGTGTGGGCTCGTCGCCGCGGCGACCTGCCTCACGGCCTGGGGGGAGGGCAGCCTGAGCTTGTCCGCCAGGGACCTGCCGGCCTCGGCGGCCGCGGCGCCGCTGGCGCCCGAGGGCCCGCGGCCCTCCTCGACGACTGCGCCGCGGCCCCCCGCGCGGCACGAGCGCGCGGCCGCGAGCGCCGCGCCGCCTGGCGACGCTGAGGCCCAGCACGGGAGCTCACAGCTCGGAGCCACGGGAGCGGTCAGGAATACAACGGACGCGCCAGCACAGCCGGCTGTGCCGGCATGGCGTTCCTACGTCCACCGCGACGGGGAGAATCCGCTCGTGGCCGGTGCCAGTGCCGAAGGGCTGCCCGAGGACAGCCAGGGGGGCAGGCCGGGGTGGCTCGTGGGTGACGACACGCTGATCGTGGACGCGCGCGCGCAGAGGGGCGACGGCAGTGGTGGCATCCTCGTAGTGAGTGCAGTCCTTCTGGATAGCAAAAAGCATACCTGGGGGGCTCGGGCGGGCGGTAAGGAAGCAGGAGAGATGCGCCGCCCAAAATGGTTTCGATCTTGTTTGGCAGCCACCCGCTCGCGCTTGCGGAGGTTTGGGCATGCGATGGTCGTCAGGTGGAAGCCAACACTGAAGGCGTCTGAGCGTATCGCGCATTATTGTGCAAAGCAAGAGGCGATGAAGATTCAAGAGGCCCAGCAGTGCTTCAGGGACCACGAGACCATAATATCCGTAAGGGCTTCGCCCCATGCCGCCGGCCCCCTGTCTCGGATAATGGGAGATGCAAAAGCTAAATCATGAGGTCTGGGCGCCGCCGTGAAGCAGTGTCGGGACCTGTTTGTTATTCGACCCTGACCCTACGGATCTGCGTGAGGGGTGCCGCCGAATTTCAGAAATGTGGCAAATCCCTTGATGTTTGGATCCCGAATTTCAGTAGCAAAGCCCATCTGTTTTTGGACCCTGACCCTGCCGATCTGCGTGAGGGGTGCCGCCGAATTACAGAAATGTTGCAAATCTCTATGTTTTTGGACCCTTACCCCGCCGATCTGCGTGAGGGGTGCCACCGAATTTCAGAAATGTGGCAAATCCCTGGTGTTTTTTTGGACCCTTACCCCGCCGATCTGCGTGAGGGGTGCCACCGAATGTCAAACATGTGACAAATCCCATGTGTTTCTGGACCCTGACCCTGCCGATCTGCGTGAGGGGTGCCGCCGAATTTCAGAAATGTTGCAAACCTCTTGATTTTTGGACCATGACCCTACGGATCTGCGTGAGGGGTGCCACCGAATTTCAGAAATGTGGCAAATCCCTTCTGTTTTTTGCACCCTGACCCCGCGGATCTGCGTGCGGGGTGTAAATTTGTACCCCCCAAAAAATTCAGAGAACCCTTTTTGGTCGTGGTAAAAATGCCCGTTTTGGGCCTCCCCCCCCCCGCGCGGTCCATCAACAAGGGACAGTAAGCAGCAAGAAGTCAACAGGGAACAGTGAGCAGCAAGAAGCAGAATTGTAACAGTGGAAACTGGAAGCTGCAACTGGTACAGGAAACTGCGAATTCCCGGCCTACAGCCTGGTGGCCCACAAGGGGGCCGGCGGATTCAATTGGGAGAAGGAGCTAATGCTTCTCGAGTATTTGTCGAGCCCCGAGAATTTCGCATATGTTCTCATGCTGGACGCCGACGCCGCGCTCGTGCACGCAGAGCACGACACCCTCTCCCTGATGGCATTGGAACTCCGGGCAGCGGGCAAGGTCATGTTCCTGTCCAACGAGGATTGGAGCAAAGGTGGGAAACGCGTCATCAACGGCGGCCTTATATTCGTTGCCAATGTCGTTTGGACGCGGCAGTTCTTCCAGGACATGCTCGGCGCTTACATGAAGGGCACGGTACAGGGTCTGAAGAGTGTCGGAGGCGGGAGCCTCACATGCACATCGAACGAGCAGGCGTGCCTTCTTGGTATGGCGAAGCGTCCGGGCTTCCAGGAGAGGGTGGCCGTCTTCAGCGGCCAGAGGTGGAACAGGGGTGGCTGCGTCTTCGGCACATGCGAGCAGTTTGGTGGGCCCGCCAACACGGAAATGGGGCGCCTTGGCATGACCGACCCAAGCATGGAGATTATGCATTTCTCTGGCGGCTCGAAGAACTGGGCGTCAAAGGTTCTGTGCAACGCCAGCCTGAATGTATCTCGCGAGCCCATCGATGGGTATGGCTGCTCCGGCAAGTGAGCAAGGAACGCGAGGTCAGCAGACCTTAAAGTGCTCCAGAAAGGCAGACGAGACGCGTCCGTGCTCAGCTTCCCACGGGGGAGGTCTGAAATGGCTTGTCTTGGTGGGTCCAGACCCCCTCCCTTTTATTACGAAATCTGGAGTAGTCGGTGTCCCTCCCTCGCCTGCCCATGTCACGGAGGCCACGTCCACTGCGGGAGGGCGAGCAGTGGCAGCGTCCCGCTCGCGGCGGTGTGCGGCGTGCGCTGAGGCAGAGAAGAAAGATCAGCACCGACCTTCCTGCGTTCAGTTCTGATCACGGTTCTCGTTCTCCTTCCTTCCACCTTGTGCACGTTTTCATTAGACGTCGAAAACGCTGGGGGCGTGTTTCGCGATTGTGTGTGCACAGTTTTTGATGGTCTTTTTGGTTTCTGGCCAACGAACTCGGAAGAAACAGCGGCAGCCGACAACAGGACAAACAAGCGGCTGTGCAACATGGAGCCGAGCCGAGTATTGTGCGAACGAGGTCCCCTAATTGCTTTTACAAAAAATGAATTGACCCAACAGCGGGACAACACGTCGATAGTGAAAGCCCGAAACACGCCCCCAGCGTTCTTGACGTCATCTCGTTGCTTGGCATCGCTCGGACGTGTGCCTTTTTCCTTCGGCGAGGGCCATCGAGGAGCATCCTTGATCATGTGGCGAAAAAACCACGCACGAAACCGAACAAAAACACGGGGAGTGGCCGTCCGGGCGATGGCGCGAGTGCGAGCCGCCCGTCTTCACCCCCTCGGCGGCCGCCCGTGGCCCTGAGAGGCCACCGACGACAAGCCTGCCGTGCCGGCCGTCAGCGGCGGCCTCCGGGCCGAGGCCGCGGAGTGGCCCGGCGCTCGGACCATCGGCCGGTCGGCCCTGGAATCGGGAGCGGAAAAGAGAGTCCCTAAGTGCTTGACGACTCTTTGCCACTCGACTGAAATCCAGGTAAATGCAGACAAATCCAGGTAAATGCAGATAAATCTAGGTAAATTCAGGTAAATCCGAGTAAGTCCAGGTAAATCCAGAGATCTTCAGGGACAGTTGGAGCAAATTGCGGCCGCTCTAGCGCGAGTCGAAGGACGGCAGAAGTCGTTAAGCCTTTAACGAGAGGGGGGTGGTGATGAGGGGGGGTGGATTTCATGGCGCGGGCCACGATTTCTCCTCAGACTTCATGGCGCCTCGGCTGATTTTGTTGCGTCCCAGGCCCCCCCGCTGGGCCGCGCACGTGCCGCCGGTCATGATTTGCACCCCCGCCCTCTTGGACTCCCCCCTCTTGGCCGCTCCCGATTGAAGGAGGGAGGAGGTGGACGGAGGAGGGACGGGGGAGGGAGCAGGAAGAGTGCAAATCACACGGAGCAGACCACGCACAGCTCTTCTTCGTCACGCACAGCGCCGCTCTGGGCAGAGCATCGTACCATAGGCTCTGGAACCCACCGTACCCTCGGTGAGGGTCCTTGTATGTATGGTGGGGTGGGTGGGGATTTAGATGTGGGTAGGGTGGGCCACGTCCTCGACACAGTGCTTGCTGTCGATATCTGCTTTGCTTGTCCAGCTTCTCCCGCCCGATCCTCGTGCTTTTCTGCTGCACTGCCGCTAGCCACGCCACTGTTGCCTCGCGCTCGCCCTCCGGGGATCTGCTCCGTCCCGGTCCGCTCTCGTCCCGCCGAGGAGCGCGACAGTCCCGCCGCTGATGTTTCTGCCTAGAGTGGCAACAGGAGGAGGAGGAGGAGGAGGAGGAGGAGGAGGAGGAGGAGGAGGAGGAGGGAAGAGGAGGGAAGCGGAGGGAAGAGGGAAGAGGAGGGTAGACCTATACGAGGGCTCGAGCTGAACAGTGTTTTGGCGATCTCGTGGGCCGTTTCCGTCTTGCTCTCGTCTCGCAGCAGAGGCACAACGGCGACAGGCCGAAGAAAGGCGAATCCAGAGCGAACACGCATCGACAGGCGAAATCCGCTGTTAAGCTCCAGCCCTGACCCACACCTCGAGGAGCACACATGGGGGGGGGCCTTCGAGCACGGTGCCGCTCGACAGCGCGTGCGCGCTGCAGTGTGGCCGTCGCCCCTCTCGCCTGCCCTGCTGCCGACTTGCTCCTCCCACCCTCCCTCGTGCACGGCGATGCCGCGGACACCGCGGACACGTCGTCTTTCAGGGAAGTGCACGGCCGCAGGGAAGAGGAGGGGGGGGAGGGGCAGGAGGAGCACGGGAGGAGACGAAGGGCGGAGGGGGATGAGGAGGAGAAGCATCATCTCTCCCTTTTGAGGTCATGACCATGGTGGGCTCTCCTTTCCTCCCTCCCTCCACGTTGTGCCTGTCTACTGTTAAAAAAACTATTTCCTTACAGCCGGTGGCATTGTCCACCTGGCTGCCTAGTCTGATCAACCCGCCAGGGCCGACCGGCCCTGGGCGGGGGGCGGCCGTCGACGATCTCTCACACCACCAGGCCCCAGGTTCCAGGAGGAGGGGCAACAGACGACAGTATACCACGGGTGCATCATCGATGCTGCAGCACACCTGCCCGTTCAAGGATCGCACCCCGTGGAAGACCAGCACGGTGGGGCCTGCCATGTTGGCGAGGCCCCGATGTGTTTTGGCGCGCAGGCCGTGGCGTGAGAAGGTGTGGCCATACAGTTCAGCGACGTGTCCAGCGATGTCCCCCTTTTTGAAGCAGGACCGCCCCGGTCATGCGTGAAAACGTTGCGCTTCGAGGTTCGAAAGTGTCAGGAAGGGACAAAAACACGCAGACACAATTAATCGTCGATCCCCCAGAAAATATAAGAAAATATGGGCAGTGGGGGGGAAGGCAAAACCCAGAACATATGGGAAACTATGGTGCGTAATTTTATTTGTGTGTATTTATTAGTGTGTCCTTGGGCCCCCTGAAAATGAGCCGCTTTAGATCCGTGCAACGCTACATGTGTTGAAGTAGAGCGCCTGTAAACTTAACGACTGTTCCCGCGAGAACCGCATTTCGGACATCGCAGGCCTTCATCCCTCTAAGCGTGGCATAGCAAGCAAAAAACGAGTGTGTGCGGCTGAGACGAAGAGGCCCATTTCAGAACAACGTGTGCCCTATCTGCCAAACAAAGTCGATCTTCTACCATGCAACTGCTGCAACCTTCTGGTTCAATGTGCGCCGCGTTGACGACAGAAGCATATCTTGAACACGAGCCCGCCCTCTATCTTCCAAGCTACTGCAAACCTGTATGACGAATGTGCGCGGCGCTATGGCTGCAGCCAATGAAAACGCATTCAATCCGTCCTTGAGACTGATGCAGCAATTTGTGAAGAATGTGCCTGGCGCTCAAGCGAAATCCACATGTCGAAAACGATTTCTCCAATTGTGAACCAGTAGCAACAATATCGGACGAATGTGCGCGATGCTGAAGCGAGAGCCACATATTCAAAGGGACCGGCTTCCATCCTTGAAACTGTTGCGAGCTTTGGATGCACATGCGCGCGGCGCTAAGGCTGTTGCGAATATTTGAGCTCATGTGTGCGGCGCTAGGGCGAGAACCAAATTTTGAAAATGACCACACCTCCATCCTTGAATTGTTGCAACTGTTTCAGACAACCGAGCGCGGCGCTAATGCGAAGGCGACGTTTTGGGAACGACCCCTTTATATCTGAAGCTGTCTTCTAATTCGGCGCAGCGCCCAGGGCGCGCTACCGATGCGTCTGGTGGCGTGGCAGGGCGAGTTACTCTTAAGGAAAAGGGATGCAGGGCTAAGGGTCAGAGCGGGCCCTTTACGGGCTAACCGCTGAACAGGGGGCGTCCAGGGAAGCGCCAGCAAGGGTGCGTCGTCAGCGGCCACTTTCAATTTTTCAATGTCCACGGATAAGGGGGGACGCCAGTCGTACAACTGACCGTCAAGAGGAACCGTCGAGGGGTGGCATCAACGTCGAAAGGATGCATCAAGGTGGACGCCAGGGGGAGGCTTCAAGTAAGGGAGCCAACGTCAACGGCAAACTTCAACGGCCAATGTCAACGGCCATTACGGGACGCTAAGCCGCACGGAGTGGATTCTTCCCTTCACGTCCAGGAGAGTGACCACCAGACTTGCCCCCCCAGCAGTGTTCCGAGGAGGAGGAGGAGGAGGATGAGCAGGAGGAGGAGGAGGAGGAGAAGGAAGAGGAAGAGGAGGAGGAGGAGGAGGAGGAGGAGGAGGAGGAGGAGGAGGAGGAGGAGCCCCGAACTTCTTCCCCCCCCCTACTGCTGCTCCTCTCTCTCTCTCTCTCTCTCTCTCTTACTCCAGAAGCACGAGGGAAACCTTGCCAACCAGTCCGAACACACATCCGAAGCCCTCTTGGCACCGCCCTCCTGCGCCTGCTGCTGCTGTTGCCCCCCCTCCTCACGCAGCCCCTCTGGCTCAAGCCACTTTGGCTCAGAGAGAATCTCCAGGTGGCCTCACCACCCAGGGCGCACCGGTCAGCAGCAGGAGCCTCGGCCATGGCCTCCCGCATTCCCACCGTGGACGGCGATCGGGCCGCGCTCGACGAGAGCGAGTCCGATCCCGGCGAGGCCGCTCCGAGCAGCGCCTCGCGTCCGCGGCGGGCGTGGGCCGTCGCGGCGGCGTCGGCGGCTGCGGGCTTGGCCTTCGCCCTGCTCCTGGTGGGGGCCCCCGGGCGCCCGGTGCGGTCCACGGGCTCCTCGCGCGAGGCCCTCATCACGGAGGCCGAGCAGCCGCCCGAGAGGAAGGCGCTGGTGATGCTCCCGGGCATGGGGAAGGAGCCCGGGGCGTCCGAGGGCAGCGAGAAGCCGCAGACAGCCGAGGACCTCATAGCGGAGGCCGTGGGGCTGGGCAAGGCCGCGGACGACGCCAAGGAGGCCGCGAAGAAGCGCGGCGAGCTCGCCGAGGGTCAGGTGAAGCAGGCGCAGCAGGCGATCCAGGACGCCAAGGAGTCGATCCAGAAGGCGAAGCAAGGCGTCAAGGACGCGGAGGCCCAGATCAAGGAAGGCAAGGCTTTGCGCGAGCAGGCGCTGAAGGATGCCGAGGAGGGTTCCAGGCAGCAGGAAAAGGCAGAGGGCGACCTTGTTGCGGCGAAGAAGGACCTCGACGGTGCCACCAGCGATGAGGCGAAGGCGCGGGACCAGAAGACCGCTGCCAAGGAGGCAGAGGAGGCTTCCCTGCAGAAGGCCGCGAGCGGCCGCGCCTGCGTTGACCTCCCTGGGGTGAGGATGCGCCCTGGGGCCAGCGAGAACGAGTTCCGCCGCCAGGTGGAGCCCGACTGGTACCCAAAGATGGACAGCATGGCGGCCTGCACGGAGTGGTGCAAGTCGCACCCCTCTTGCATTCAGGCGACCTTCTCCTACGTCGGTGTGCCAGAGGGCGGCAGTCCGTGCCACCTGTTCGAGGAGCGCGGCGAGATCTACGACTTCCGCGACGACTTCAACGCCTCGTGGTGCGGCACCTTCGAGCAGACCGACTACCTGGTTGGGGAGGTCAAGAAGGTTTTCGAGCAGAAGCCCTGGGTCGGGGACAACTTCGGTGCCGTCCCGTGTGGCTTCGGCGGCGACGATTGCCAGCAGAGCAAGTGCTGCGGCTCGCAGACGTGCACGTGGGACTTTAGCAAGTGCGAGTACTTCAAGTGCATCCGGAAGGACGAGAACTTCGCCGGCTGCGCTGCGGAGCCAGAGGGTGGTTGGGACGGCGAGATCCTTGGTTACGGACCCCCCGATGAGGACCTCCCCGCCGTCGAGGATGGGAAGCTGGCCCACCCGACCTCCCTCTTCTGCTTTGTGGTGATGATGCCTGGGGCACGCGCCTCCGCCGGGGTGCAGGAGGACGAGGGGGCGCTGGTGGCGACCATGAAGGAGACGTCGTCGAGCGTCTACTCTTGCGACGAGCAGCTGGTGATCGAGGGCTGGGTGAGCTCAGGCTCTGAGGCGAATATCGACGCTTTCATCCAGTACTGGGGCAAGGTGAAGGAGGACGGCCGCTACATGCTGCACGACTGGGTGATCAAGGCCGACGCAGACTGCGTCTTCATGGCGGACCGTGTCAAGGCCCATATCAATCAGTTCAAGCCGCCCGCTGGCGCTGCCGTCTACTTCAGGAACACCGCGTTCAGGTTCAACTTCATGGGCGCCTTCGAGATGATGAGCCGGGAGGGCGCCCAGGTGTTCTTCGAGAACAACTGGCAATGCGACGCGAAGATCGGCCATACGGGCGGAGAGGATTATTGGATGAAGCTGTGCCTTGATACCCTGGGCCTCCGGCACATCTCTGACTACGCCCTGCTGTATGACAAGTACGCCGCGCAGAATGATTGCGATGACTCTTGGGCCGCAGCCTTCCACTTCTACAAGACCCCCGAGCAGGTTAAGAGCTGCCTGAAGGGAATCAGCAGGTGATGGCACCTTGCGCGATCGCCGATCGCTCACAGCTCAGATTCTATGACATAGAGCTCTCTCGCTTACTCTCTCTCTCTCTCTGTTTTTTGTGCTTGTCTCTCTCTCTCTGTCTCTCTCTCTCTCTATATATATATATAGACTTATCATATACATTATATATACAAGTGGCACGTGAGTGCCCAGGCTCATACAAAAATCTGAAAGGTCGTTTGGAGCAGGAAGACACCATGACGGCGGGATCGGAGATGGAGAAGGGAAAGCTGGCGCGGCGCCGCCAGGGCGTGCCTAAGAGAAGGGGAAGAGGCAGGAGGTGATCGCAGAATAATCTAAGATCGAAGACGAGGGGAACGCAGAGGGGAAGAGGCGGAGGTGAACGCAGAACGAGAAGAGTTGCGAGGACGCTTCAGGCGGAAGTGGCCTGAGCACCTCAGTTCAGAGCCAGAGTTGCGAGGGTGTCGCAGGCGAAAATGGCCAGACCACCACAGGACAGGGTATCTCGGAATCCAGAGTTGCGAGGATGTCTCAGGCGGAAGTGGCTCATCCTCATCCTCCCCTCTTCCTCCTGCTCCTCCTCGTCCTTTTCGCTCGCCACAAGCACAAAAACATATAGCACTAGTGATGCAAGATGGGCTGGCGGAATAAGCGAAGCGATTAACAAGAGAAGTGTAAGCACGATTCCCACCAGCCGATTTATTTCTCTAGATGTGGAGGGAAAGAGAAGGACGAGAAGAGGAGGAGGAGGAGGAGGAGGAGGAGGAGGAGGAGGAGGATAGCTGCTGGGAGTGAAGTGCAACAGCGGGGTCGCGCTCGAGCGCAAGCGGTGTTGCCACACCTTGCGATGTGTGTATCACGGGCCCCCAGGAAGCTCCGGGAGGGTCGACCAGGATGCCGGAAAATATTCCAGGAGGCCCCAGGAGGGGTTGTCTGGGATCGAGGTTGCGAGGATATCCATGGAGGCCTCAGGAGGCCTGACCAGGAGGCCGCAAGAGGCTCCAGGAGGAGGAGAGTACGTCTGGGCTCGAAGTTGCGATGCTGTCCCTGGAGGCCGCAAGATGCTCCAGGAGGCCCGACCAAGAGAACGCAGGCCCAAGGAGGCCCCAGGAGGTTCCAAGAGGCCCCCCAGGAGGCTCCGAGGCGGGGTTTGCGGTACCAGAAGGTACGTCAGGGCTCGATATTCGGAGGATGTCTCAGGCGAAACCGCCATTCTTTGAGAATCGGGGTCCAAATCGTTGAACCCACCATGTGTTTTTAGAAGGTTTTATGTTCGAATGTTGAAATTCCCATGTGTTTTTGGACCCTGACGTCACGATCTGTGTAAGGGGTGCCACCGGTTTTCAGAATTTCGAGGATGTCCCTAGCGAAACGGCCAGAAAAATCGCGGACGCGGCGCGGCCTTCAATTAATCGCCTCTGAGCTCTACTCCCTCGGATATGTGCGTATGACATATGTGTATATATATGTATATGTCGCTCTCTCTCTCTCTCTCTCTCTCCCTCTATATATATATATATATATATATGTATGTCTCTGTTTCTCGTTACCCCTTGCTCTCGACACGGGCAGCGCGGCTCGAACAGAAATTCTTACTCCTGGGAGCGATTCTGCACGCTGTGGGCAGGTGTACTGTGGGGTCGGGGTCGCCTTCGTTGACTCCGCCACTGTGGCGCGCAGCAGCTATGCTGAATTTGGATTACTGCTCCTGTTTCGAGTGCGGAGTCCTCAGACATCCGGCATTCCCATGGAAATTGTGGGAAGCCGTGCATTAGATTTTGGAGGCCCGCACTTTGCTCCAGCGTCTTTCGACACATCAGAATTTGCAGAAGTTGCCGTAATTAGTGTCCAACCCGTCTTATGCATGGGAGACCTAGCATCAGCTGCTCTCTTCGACATCTTTCTCCTCGTTCTCTTCTTCCTTGTCCACTTCCTCCAGTACATCTTTCCTCATTGTCCTGCTCGTCCTCATCTCCCAACACCCACGGCAAAGCTGCTGTGGAATTCGGAGGCAGCGAATCTTGCTGTCTTTGTGTGCACTCGATGGCCCATGGAATCTTTTTCTCCATCTGGACGTGCCCTTCAATTCGAATGTCGCGGCAACCGTGCCGCATTCGATCAAGCTTCCCGCGCCAAAGTCCTTGGCGACGACCGGACAGCAACGCGGTCATGAATCTCAGCTCCACCCCTTCCTCCTCCCGGCTGGTTGCTGCCTCTGCAGGCCGTCCAATCCCATCCATGCGAATGCACTCCAAGCCTATCCCATGTTGTGTTGCCCAATCCTGTCCGTTCCAATCCGCCAGTCTGGTCTTCCTCCTCATCGTCCTCCTCCTCCTCCTTTTCCTCATCCTCCTCCTCCCTCTCCGGACATGTCCGCGAACTTGAGGACACTTTTCCCCCCTTCCTCCCCTGTCACTCCCCCCTCCTTGTCTCTGCAAAGAGATCTGGCTCTGGTTCTGTCCAGGGGTGCGCTCTGGCCAGGATCCAGAGGCGGGTCCAGCCGTGGCGACGAGGGCGCCTCGGGAGAGTCCGCAAGGGAGAAGCCCTTCAGAACCTTCGACTCTCGATCCACGGTCGTGGACCACAGCCTCTGGAAGGCCGCTTTTGCTGTCTCGTGGGATGACTCGTGGGAGCCTCTTGTGGCCTCCTGGGTCCATTGAGGCCCCTACGGGGTACCTTGGGTACTTTAATTAGGGGCCTTGGAGGCCTGCTGGCATTCTCGGTGGCCATCTTTGGGTGAGGGTTCCCACGGCCTTTCAGGCTTGGGGGCCCTTTGGGGATCCTCATTCCTCGAGGTCGTCCTCCTTCGTCCTCCCTCCTCGCTTGTCCTCCTTCTCCACCTGGGCGGAGGCACAAGCGTGAGATGTTTCAGAAAACTGGGGCCATGGAGGGATTGCTTACCCCACGGTGCGCAACGGGGATCGCCAGCGCGGAGTTGGATACAATACCAGAGGTGTGCGTGTGTGTGTGTGTGTATGTGTGTGTGCGTGTGTGTAAGCGCTGCGATAGAGGTGCTCCCGACACCGTCCGCCACGGAGTTCATGAGTGCCCATGCAATGAAGCACGTGAGCACCCGCGGGCAGACGGTGGAGGGGAGAGGAGCCCGTATCCCGCCCCTCCCGCCGAGGTCTGGCGCGACGAAGGACCTTTAGACTCTGTATCCTCTCTCTCTCTCATTCTCGTCGTCGCTGCATCCGCTGGCGTCGTCGTCGTCCGTCGTCCCTCGTCGTCGTGGTCGTCCGTCGTGGTCGTGGTCGTCCGGCATCATCGTGGTCGTCCGACATCGTCATGGTCGTCCGTCGTCGTCGTGGTGGACGTCGTCGTCGACGTCGTCGTCGTCGCGGTCGGCGATCGTCGTCCGTCATCGTGGTCGTCCGGCGTCGTCGTGGTCGTCCGGCATCATCGTGGTCGCCCGTCATCGTCATGGTCGTCCGTCGTCGTCGTCGTCGTCGTCGTCGTCGTCGTCGTCGTCGTCGTCGTCGTCCGTCGTCCGTCGTCGTCGTCGTCGTCGTTGTCGACGTCGTCGTCTTGTCGTCTTGTCGTCTTGTCGTCCTCGTGTCAGTCCGTCCGCCCGTCCGTCGTCGTCGTCCGTCGTCCGTCGTTGCCGTCGTGGTGTTCGTCGTCGTCGTCCGTCCGTCCGTCCGCCCGCCCGGCCGTGCGTCCGTCCGTCATCGTCGCTGTCGTCCATCGTCCATCGTGGTCGTCGTCGTCGTCGTTGTTGGCGTCTCTTTGTCTCCGTCGTCTCCTCGTCGTCGTTTTTCGTCGTCATCCCTTTCTCTCTCGGTTTCGTCAGTTCTGTCTGCTCATCTGTCCTTAATTTCCGTCCGCAGTTCACGAGACGAGAGTCTCCTAGGGAGCTGGCTACACGTGACGTTGGCGGCCTGGCCGAGATCTGGATACATCTGTGGCCAGACGTTTTTCCACACACGGCTGGGTACACGTGGAAAAAAAACACACGGTGGAAAACACACACACACACACACGCACGCACGCACGCACGCACGCACGCACGCACGCACGCACGCACGCACGCACGCACACACACACACACACACACACACACACACACACACACACACACACACACACACACACACACACACACACACACACACACACACACACACACACACACACACACACACACACACACACACACACACACACACACACACACACACACACACACACACACCACACACACACACACACACACACACACACACACACACACACACACACACACACACACACACACACACACACACACACACACACACACACACACACACACACACACACACACACACACACACACACACACACACACACACACACACACACACACACACACACGACAAAACACACACACACAAACATTGTGGAAACAAACACGCACACATAGTGTGTGTTTATGTGTGTGTGTTTGTGTGTGTTTTTGGTGCTTTGGTGCCTCGGCGGCCTGGGGCGTCTGCACCTCGCCAGGCCCGTGCGCAGGGCCCTCGGGCGACGTCCGTCGCCTGCCGAGCCCGAGAGAGGGGCCGAGCCGCGGGCAGCGCCCCCGCGCGCTCCCCAGGGCGGCGGCGCCGTGGCCCCCTCGAGGCCGCGCCCCACCCTAGGCCCCTCAGCCTGCCGCCAAGGGGGGCCGAAAAGCAGCGAGAAAACGCGCCGCGCCCAGGCCACCCGCACTGCGGGAAGGTAGGCCCGCGCGCCCCGAGCGGGGCGGCAGCCCCGCCCAGGCCCCTCAGCTCACGGATAACACCGCGCCAAGGGGGGCCGCACGCACTGAAACCAGACAGATCATTGAACGAGCACAACGGCCTCAACTCAGATCCCGTCCAGTTTTTGGGTCCTGGCCGCGCTGGATGCGGCGGATGCGCCTGAGGCGCTCCCTGTCGCCTGGGTCGCGCGGGTCCAGCCGCCTGCACGGCCCGCCGAGGTTCCTGGCCACCGAGCTGTAGTAGGAACCGCACACCACGCAAACCACGAAGTTGCCGATGATCTCGACCGTATGCGGCCGCGGCACCGACGAAGCGGCCCTGGCCGTCCCAGGCCGCGCCTGGCCACCCCTGGCGGGCTGGGCAGAGGCAGAGGCCGCCCGCCCGCGCGCACCCTGCTCTGGCTCCGAGGCCGCCGCGGCCGCAGCCGAGGGCGGCGGGGGCCCCGCCAGCGGTGCCAGGCCACCCTGGCCAAAGCCCGCCGCCGCCGCCGAAGATGCTGAGGAACCATTCCTTGGGGCCTTACCACCGTGTTTCAGGCTGCCCTGGCCAGCACGAGCTTGGTGTGCCGCCAAGGGGGCGGAGCACACTGCGGCCGCTGCCTGGGTGGCAGCCTTGCCGTCCACGGCCAGGGAGCTGGCCAGCTCGCCCAGATCAGCTCCAGGCTCACCATCAGGTTGAACAGCAGTCGGCACCGTGGGAACCGCTGCCCCAGCGCCAGCCACACCACCGCCGACCACGCCTTGGGAACTGGTGGCTGCCGCACTGCGGATCCGCAAAACACCCTCCCGCCTCGCCCCACCCGCTGGAGCTCCCTCCTCCTGTGGCTGGAGTGCCCTGGAGGCGAGGTCGGGATTGGGCGACGACACGCGCTCTGACGCCTGGGTGCCGGTGGCCGCCGTGCCGCCTGCCTCCACCACCTCGAGGTCGCTGTGCACGCTGAGGGCCGCGAACTCGTCGGCATCGTCGTACCCCATGGCGCCCTCGGCTGCGCGGCCTGCCGCATCACCTCCTTGGTCGTCCTCCGAGGAGAGGGGCTCGTAGACCCACTGGTGCCACGAGGCCGTCACAGGCGGGGCACGATCTCCCAGAAGCTCCTTGAAACGCTCCCTGACCTGGTTCAACACGTCGAAGTGATGCCGAAGCAGCCGACGTCGCTGTTTGGCTGTCAAACCCGAGTCAGGCCGTACTCTGGCGAACTGATCCTGACGGGCTGGCTCGGCCCGCGTCCAAGAGGTAGCGCATAGGTCGTCGACTACCTGCCCTAGAGTGCGGCCAGGGTTGCTACGTAAAAGATGCTCTCGAACTGGAGTCCACGTCGCCAGGCTGAGAAACCTCTCAAGGTATTCCGAACACCACGTACGGTAGTCCCACTCGTTGGTGAAACCTGCCACGTCGAAACGATCGATCCAGAAAGACGCCCAGATGATGGCATCGTCCATGATGGAACGGACCTGCTGCTGCTCGAGCGTGATGTGTGGCTGGCTTGACGGGGATTCCATGCACGCAGGGCCGTCGGGTATCCGCTCCATCCTGCCCAGAGCCTCGCGGGCTGCTGCAACATGAGCCCACAGCGGGTCGGGGCCCCGCTGGGAGGCTGGCGCAGGGTCGGGCTCTACACGAGGCTCATCCTGATCTCCATGGTCTGCTCGTTGTCGGACAGGCCGAGCGGCGGCGCCTGCTGCCACGAGAAGAGGCACTGCCACACTGCCTCTCTTGACCGCACTCTTGACTAACTTGCCCTGGAGCCCTTGGAGGCGACCACGGCACTCCTGCAACTGAAAGGCCGCGAGGCGAGTGCGGGCAATCTTGCCGCAGCTGGTGCACTTGGAATAACCGCGGCACACTTCCAGAACGTGCGGGTGCCTGGGACCAGCCTGAGGTCTCGCTGCCTGCGGAATGTTGGCCTCTTGGCCCTGCTGTCGTTTGGGCTTAGGCTCCGCCAACTTGACCCCGTCGAGGAGGACCCTGAAGTGCCCGATGTACTCGAGCACGCGCTTGGTGGCCTTGAGCTCCTGCTTGACCTGCAACGTGGCCCACTCTGGCGGCGCGCTGAGGTCTGCCCCTTGCTTGGCCCATTCGTCTGCTAAATCATTGTGCTTCATATGAATCTGGACCTCCTCTGGCAGCTCTAGACGCTTGGCCTGCGATATGTGCGAGGCGACTTTGATGACAGACAGCTCCCTGCCAGGAAGGATGTCCATGTCGTCCAGGCGATCCCAGACCTCGAGCCAGACGTGCGCATAGGGCCTGGCCGAGGAGCAACACCATGCTCTGCCACGAGCCAAGCCTTGGACCACCTGGGCATTGTCAAGGATGATGGCCGTGATGAAGACCGCATGCCTGAGGGCGTGGAGGAGACCCCACAACTCTGCCAGGACCGAGCTGGGGTCGGGAAAGGGCAGTGGGCCGTACAGGCCCTGCACCACGTCGTCGGCCTCCGCTGTGCACTGCAAAGCCGCCCAGCCGCCGTGCCTGAGGTCATCCAAGCCTTTGACTGATCCGTCCGACACCAGCACATCGGTGAGCTCGGGGGCCGCGCCATTGACGATCCAATAGGTGCGCTGCGACGGTAGACTCCACGCCAAGCCGTAACATGGGGTCCGCCGCAGACCCCGCTCCCATAGCCACCTTGAGGCTTCCGACGAGGAGGCCGACACGCCCAGGTGGCCGACGTCTCTGAAGGTAGGTGATGCGTCGTGGGCTGTCAGCTGCTCCCTCACTGTAGCACGCGTCGGGCTGCCGCACCGCCAGTAATAGTGCTGGTGCGTGCCGAAACAGGTCGTGTCGTCGCACAGCTGGCAATGCGGAGTGTCCGCCTGGCCCGACAAGAAAAGAGCCTCCTGCGAAGGGAAACCTCCCAGCACCGCCTTCTTGACCGCGTCGGCATGGTGCTGCAGCCACCCGTCCTGGTTGCGTCGCTTGACCAACTGCCTCGCTGGGGTGAGCCACGGCGCTGGCAGGAGCGCAGCCCGCTCGGGCTGGGCCGCCGCCCACTGGCACAAGGCTCTGGAACGGGCTGCCAACAGCACGGCGGCCTCAACGGACCTGGGGCAGACCTGCAGTAGATCCAGATGTACGTCCCCTCCTTGGAGCACTCCGCCGCGTGGGGGCAAGACAATCTCAAAGGCTGACGGCATGCTCCACCCGTGGGCTCTAACTGTGACCGAGGTGGCCCCCGCTGGGCCGCGCACCACTGACCACAGCTCCTGCGCGTCGGCGTCGATGTACAGCGCGAGCTGTTGCTGCACTCGGGCCCATGCCGTGGCCTGCGCCCGTCGCCCCTCTGGGTGGTCCCAAGCTTCCCTGGCCCAGGCCAGCAGCGGCGCCAGAACGAGGGCGTCGGCACAACTGGGGTCGAGGCCGTCGTGCAAGACTCGGGAGGTAAAGGCCGTGGCGCCTCTGCGGACGGCCCGATCCTTCTGTTGGATGAAACGCACGATGGGCCTGGGCGTGCCACGGACACGGGCACCGTAGGCGACCGAGGCTCCGAGGCCCTGCCGCACGACCATCTTGAGCTTGCCCCCGCGTGCACGAGGAAGGCCGCGTATCTTAGGCCAGCGCTGCTTGGCTATCTTGAGCCGCGCGTGTCTGACTGGGGCTGACTGGTTCTCTGCCCTGGCGCTGGGACCGTAGTCGATACCGAGCCACCGCTCAGAGGTGTTGGGCGGCACTCCCAGGACGGCCATGGCCTGCGTCAAGCCTGCCGACGGAGTGGCCGTTTGCAGGAAGGAGCACTTGCCTCTCGCCCCGCCCCGCGCTCGGGCTACCTCCAGGCCCAAGAAGGACTCCAGCATCCAGAACAGCAAGCGCGTGGCCTGCGGCAACATGTGCAAGACGCGCGCCTCGGTGGACATGACCCGCAGGGCGATGTCGTCAACGTACAAGTAGATCGTGAGGCGGAAGACCCCCAGCAGGTCGTCTAAGCACAACATGAGGTAGAACCTCAGGAAGGTGGGCGCGAAACGGCTGCCCGCTGGGAGCGCTGTGGAGGACAGGACCTCCGCCGAGCAGGCCTCCCCAAGACGAATGACACGGCCAAAGGCGAAACTCTCCAGCGCGAGCGCGACCACCTCCAGCGGGCCGTCCCACCAAGCTGATAGCCACCACATACGCTCATGCGGAACCTTCTCATAACACTTGGCGAGGTCCGCCAGCATCGTAGCCGCACGTATGCCTGTGCCCAACACGAGCTCATCGTCCAACAAGGCTTTCCACAGGGCACGCTCGGAGGATTGGCCCGCCGCCGTGTAGTCGTAGCTCCTGGGGTGTGCCGCCAACCAACCCCTGATGGTGGGCAGCTGCCACGCTCCCCAGATTCGGCAAGGGCCAGGTAGTAGAATGATGGGTCGGCCCCCTCCATCGAGCTTCCCGATGATGAACACAAGCAGGAGGTGGACCTGAGTCGGCCACCGCCCCAGTTGTTGGCACCAGGCCAACAATGACGCGAGCACCGAGAGCGTGCCGTCCGTGAGGTACGCCCAAAGCTTTGGTTGCCATCCGTCCACGCCAATCCCCGTCTTGGCCCTGAAACGCTGGGCCAAGCCACGCAGGTGGTGAGGGCTGGGCGGCGTGACAGCGACTTGCTGAAGGCCCCTCCATGGCTTGGGGAAACCTGAGCCAGTGACCCAGACCTTCGACCAGTCGTGCAACTCCTGGTCCACGGCAGCCTGAGGCGCCGCTGGGAGCAGCTTCTTGGATATGCTGCCCTTGGGGGCCTGCCAAGCCTGGCGCCACTTGGTGATCCTGTGGAGGAGCCCCTGCGAGCCTGGGAAGTCGTCCTCCAACCGCTGCTTGAAAGAATCTCGTCGTTCCTTGCCAATCTGCCACTCTAAGTACGAGGCATACTGACTGCAGCTGAGGCGCCAATCCGCGAGCTCCTGCAAGTCTTCGTAGCCGCGGTCCCGAGACGTGAAAACCTCGAAGAACTCCTGCAGCTCAGCCACGCCTTCAACCAGCATGTGGCGTCTGCAGCGGTCACGCAACTTGCGAATGGAGGCGTGCCGCTGCTGGTGCAGCGTGGTGAGGACCAGGTCGGAAGCGCCCGTGTAGCTGAAAAGCTTCACTTCAATGATGCCCAGCCAAGCCAACTCGTTGGCAAACCACCTCCAGCGCTTGGCCTCCCCGTACGAGGCGATGGCCTCGGTGTGGGTCGGGAGCAACGGGCACTTCTTGAAGCGTGGTGGTCCCCCACGCCCTCGGCATTGAACGGCTTGTCGACTGCTGGGGTCCAAACCCACCTTTTGGATCAGCTCCTCCTCGGCGGCGTGGCAGAAGACCTCCCAGGTGCCGTCCAGGAGCTCCTGGGTGGGCACCGCATCGGGGTCGAAACCCGCAGGCACGTCTGGACATGAGAGATCGAAAAGCTTCGGCTTGACTCCTGGGATCGGGAACTTGTGGGGTCGGATGAGCTTGGTGTAGGTAAAGGCGGACCAAGGCTGCAGCAACTCGACCCATGTGGCTCGATGAGGGTGGTAGACCGCGTCGTCGTCAATGCGGGCTGGGGAAATATTGGCCGCCAGACTGGAGTGCATCCAGAAGTAATCGATCACGCGCTCACCATGCGGGGAGCGGTTGGTGCCCCCTTCCCCTTGCCATGCTACGACACGGCCTCTAAGCTGGTTGTTCCACGGCGAACGCTCCAAAGCGTCAGGTAGATTCTCCCAGTCCGCGATGACTAGCCAGGGCAGCTGGAGCTGGACTGCCCACCCTGTGATCACCGACAGGAGAGCAGAGTTGCCCACTGACGCCAGCTTCTGACCCGTGAAGCAATACGCACAGAAAACAAGTAACTTGCCGATGCCCTTGGCCTCGAGGGTGGCCATCAGGAGCCTGCCCGCACAACCTGGGGGCGATATGTCCCAGTGTCGCTGTCCAGCTGCAAGGGTGACGCCGACGCAGGCAGGTATCGCCAGCATGACGCCCGCTGAGGCCCCTCCATTCGGGCCGTCCGTCGCTGGCGCGGGCAGGGCCCTCCAGCCCAAGGGCAGCAGGGCCCGTGCGCTCTCTTCGGCCCACAACCGCCGCTTGCCGTGCTCCTGGAAACCGATGATCGGAATCTTGCCCTCGGTGAGCTGCTGGTGTGCCGCTCCGTGGAGGTAGCCCACAACGTTGCCCCAGCTGAGGCTGGCGTTGACACTGTGGAAGGTGAAGCGCCTGTGGCTCCGCTGCCGACGCTTGCCTCTACGAGCTCCTGCTGCTGGGGGTCGATACTTGGCGACGTCGCACTGGGGCTTTGCCGAAATCCCGCTGCAGGTGGACTGGCCGCCGACGCTGCCGACGCTGAGGTCCTTGCCCTCGGTAGGGTGTGCCACAGCCTCCTGCGCCGTGCCGACAATGCATGTCTGCCCAGGGCCGCGGTGGCTTTCCCCAGATGAGACAGCTGAGCCCGCAGAAACAAAACCTGACGCCAGCAACGCCTGACTGCCCTCGTGGGCAGAGCCTCCACAACCTGCTGTAACCACTGGGCCCGAGAAACCACCAACTGACGTAAAGTGCGCCTGAGGGCCTCCAGTGGCCAGGAGAGACTCGCCAGCGAGAACAGCAACGCCAGAACACCCACCAACTGCCGTAAGCTGCTCCTGAGTGCCTCCAACGGCTACAGAAAAGCCCTCAACAGGTGAGGCATCTGAGCCAGAGGGGCCGCGGCCTGACGCAAATTGCACCTGAGTGCCTCCAGCGGCCAAGAAACCACCATCCGTGGGTACTGTGGAGCACGAAAGACCACTGGCGGAAATAAGCTGCGCCTGGGTACCACCGTCAACGGCCGAGAGTCCATCGCCCGTGGAAACAGATGAGTCGTAGCAAACGCCAACTGACGTAAGCTGGTCTGGTCTGCCTCGGACGGCAGAGAGGCCCGCAGCTGAAATGCTTGGGGCAGCTCCTCGGTGCTCGTCCGTGCGGTTGCACGCGTCTGGGGTGGGAGTGAGGTCGGTGCAGTCACCTGGCGAGGCAGAGCAGAACCACGGCTCCTCCGAAGTCCCAATCGAGGTGGATGGGCCGAGCTCTGCCTCCAGCACCTCCGCGGCGCACAGTCTCCAACAGTGGATGCGGTCGTCGAAGTAGACGGTGGGGGCCTGCGTTGCCGACGTGGCCTGGGACTGACGGTCGAACCACCGCTCCGCGGCTGACTGGTAGCGGTCCTGCTGAGCCGCCTCACGCTCAAAAGCCTCCTGATTGGTAACCTGCAGGTGCTCTAACCATTGCCGCTGGAGGCGCCTGGCCTCCCCTCCACGGTTCCAGGCTTCGTCACCCAACTCCCGTGCAGTCCTCATGCGTTCGGCAATTCGGGATCCGCTGCCCGTGGTGGCTGCCAGGTCGTCCAGCATGGCTGTGTACTCCCCAGAACTCAGCTGGTGGAAGATGCACGGTACGCAGTAGGAGTCCCAGTGCCTGCGGTCCTGAGCCTCGGTCCCCACAGACGGGGGGCG
>CAUYUJ010010546.1:127500-139656 GCA_963575745.1 Prorocentrum cordatum
AATCTGCCCAAGAGCGTGCGGATTCACTATCGGGGACCTATCGCCGTGCTATCAGCGATGTCTCGCGGATTCCAGGTCGATGTGCCTCCCCATGTACCAGTCCCCCCCTACCGCTGCCCCCCAGGCGTCCGCGAGGCCGTCTTCCGCGAGGACGGTGGTGGAGAGACCCTGGCGGCGCTCGAGGCAGGCCAGCCGCGCTCCTACTCGCTGCCCCACCGCCCCTGGCCCGAGCGGAGCGTCCGGCTCATGCAGGCGCACTGCCCGAACTACGGCGGCGCCTCTGGCTCCCTGGAGGACGCCTTCCCGCCGCGCGGCGGGGGCCGCCCGCCCGGCGGCTCCCTGGAGGACGCCTTCCCGCCGCGCGGCGGGGGCCGCCCGCCCGGCGGCTCCCTGGAGGACGCCTTCCCGCCGCGCGGCGGGGGCCGCCCCCCGCCGGCGCCGCCGCCCGCGCAGCCGTTCGTGAGGCCTGCGGCCACGTGCGAACCCCTGTGCCCCTGCGGATGCCGCCGACGCGGGGGCACCGGGCGCTCCGATCGGCCGGTGTCCACCCGGCTGCGGGCATCCCTCGAAAACCCTCCCAGACATCCGACCTCTCGATGTTTTCGAGATGCGGGCCCCCGACCTCCCGACCACTCCCCCCGGGACCGGTTTTTCATCCCGAGTCGTTTTCTGACGGTCCCGAGGCCCGGCGAGGGCCCCGAGTCCGAGGCAGGAAACGACGAAAACCCTCCGTCTCGATCTTGTCGAGACGCCCGATGTCTGGGCTGAGCTGACCTGCAGAGGCGAGGGTTCACACGTGGTCGCCCATGAGGCGCGTGCCGCCTGCCCCGGGCGCCGCCGGGACCCCGCCCGGCAGCGCCGAGCGCCGGCCCAGCTCGGGGCCGCGGCGGCCTCCTCCGCGGCGCGGGTAGGGCCGCGTCCCCGCGCGGGGCCCTGCCGGGGTGCCACCCGGCTCGCCTGCGGCGCGTCGGCTCTTTCGGCCGCTGCGCGCCGGCGCCCCCAGCCTGGGCCCCGCGCTTCCCCTCCTCGGCCGCCACGGGCAGCGCGCCTCCTGCGCCTCGTCGTCGTCCTCTTCCATCCCGGTCGTCCCTCGTCCCCACCCTCCTCGCCCTTGTCCTGGTCCGATCGGGTTGTGAGCAGTTGCGCGGGCAGCTCTTCTCTGCAGTGCGACTGGAGTGGACAAGCAAGCCTGCGCGTCCAAGAAGCCAGAACCTGCATGATGTGTGTTTTACCGTGCCTTTATGGCAACTGTCCTGATACCGTCGCATCGTGGTTCGTGTCTCTTCCGAGGCCGTGCTGCGCCCAGTTGTAGCACAACTTCCGCCGAAGGCTACCGCCGTTGTAGTAAGGACTACACAGTGCCAAGCATGAGGTAAAACGCGTTGGCAGGGGCTACTCCAGATTTCGTAATAAAAGGGAGGGGGTCTGGACCCTCCAAGACAAGCCATTTCAGACCTCCCCCGTGGGAGAACCCCCCAAAACATCGTCCCCAGACCCCCCAGGCCTTCCAAGATAGCCTGGAAGAGACCCCCCCGAAATGAGACCCCCCTCCCTTTATTACGAAATCTGGAGTAGCGTTTCCAAGCGGATCCAGCCGTCACCACGACGGCGCCCCACGAGGCCCCCAAAAAGGCCCCCAACCTCCCCGAGCCTCGATCCTCCGACCTCGACCCTCGAGCCCCGATCCTGGAGCCCCCAATCCTCGAGCCCCCCTCCCCCCGGGGGCGGCGGAGCGTGCGGGCTCGGAGATGTCCTCCTCCTCCTCTTCCCTCCTCCTCCCTCCTCCTCTCTCCTTCTCCTCCTCCTCCTCCTCCTCCTCCCCTCCTCCTCCTCCTCCTCCTCCTCCTCCTCCTCCCTCCTCCTCCCCTCCCCCCTCCCCCCTCCTCTCCTCCTCGCTCCTCCTCCTCCTCCTCCTCCTCCTCCTCCTCATCCTCCTCCTCCTCCTCCTCCTCCTCCTCCTCCCTCCTCCTCCTCCTCCTCCTCCTCCTCCTCCTCCTCCTCCTCCCCCCCCCTCCTCCTCCTCCTCCTCCTCCTCCTCCTCCTCCTCCTCCTCCTCCTCCTCCTCCTCCTCCTCCTCCTCCTCCTCCTCCTCCTCCTCCTCCTCCTCCGCCCTTCTGTGCCCCGTGCGGCGTATGTCAGGAGGGAAAAAACACACAGACACAATTATTCGTCAATTCCCAAGAAAATATTGGAAAATATGGGAAGTGGGGGGGACGACGAAAACCCAGAAAATATGAGAAAATATGGGGAATCCATTTATTTGTGTGTATTTATTTGTGTGTCCCAGGGCCCCTTCAGTATGACCCCGCGCGGCCGCCGCACGGGCTCAGCATCGAGCCCACCCGGCGCCCGGCACCCTCGACTGCCACGACCTGGTCGGATCGAGCCTCCGACCCTCGAACCTCGGCCCTCGAGCCCTCGAGCCTCCTCGGGAGGAGCCTCCATGACGCAGCCGGCGCCCGCAGGACACGGATGCCTCCCGGACCGGCGCCGCCGGCGCCCTGGGCGGCCTGCACGGGCTGGGCGCCCAGGGGCAGGGCCTGGGCGTCTACCAGGGCTACGCTGCAGGCGCCGCCCGGCCTCGAAGAAGAAGAAGAAGAAGAAGAACAACAACGACGTGCACACCAACTTTCGGAGCTCCGCACGGGTTTGTTGTTTCGGCGCTCGTTCCCCCTTGGCGGCGCCTCTGTCGCCGCCCTGGCGCTGGGCCCATCGCCGACCCAAGAACTCCGCGCGGACCTCCGACAGTGTATGTTCATGCAGCTTGTTGTTCCCTATTGCACCGTTCAAGTCTTGTTTTTGTCGCTCATTGGCTGCTCTTGTTGTTGCTATCTCGCCCCGCTGCTTGCCTGGAATCGCGATGCTACTGTTTCTACGCTTTCAGTGTACGTGTCTCGTCGTGCTCGCTTGTTCGTGAATAGCGCGATTGCGACCGTCTTCCGGAGGGGTCGCATATTCAACGATTTGCACTTCTTGGTTGTTCTCGCTGCAAACCGAAAACGTATTGTTCTCTCCTTCCCTTTTTCAAGGGGGAAAACACACGGACACAAATAATCATCGATGTCCATGAACATATGGAACATGCGGGACGTGGTGTGTGTGGGGGGGGGAAGACGGACATCCAGAAACTGGGAACTCTTGTGTGTGTGTGTGTCTCTGTTGCTTAGTGTGTCCCTGGGCTCCTTCATCATTGCTCTCTCCCCTCCTGCCCCCCCCCCCCCTCCCCTTCCGAGCGCTTTTACGTCGGCGTGGGCCCCGATCGGGGCCGCTGCCGGGCGCCAGAGCCACCAAATTTCGTCCCGGGGCGACTGGCGCCCCCCCCTCGGGCAAGGGGGGGGGGGGGGGGGGGCTGCACGTCGCTTCCCCCGGGCCATAGGGCGACCCGAGGAGAGAGGAGGAGGAGGAGGAGGAGGAGAGGAGGAGGAGGAGGAGGAAGAAGAGGAGGGAGGAGGAGGAGGAGGGATGAGGAGGGAGGAGATGGAGGGGAGGAGGAGGAGGGAGAGGAGGAGGAGAGGGGACGAGGAGGACGGGGAGGAGGAGGAGGAGGAGGAGGGAGAGGGAGGAGGAGGAGGAGGAGGAGGATGGAGGGGAGGAGGAGGAGGAGGAGGAGGAGGAGGCGGAGGGACGAGGAGAGAGGAGAGGAGGAGAGGAGGAAGGAGGGAGGAGGAGGAGGGAGGAGGAGGAGAACGGGTCACCTAAGTCCTTCGGAGAAGCCCTCCAGGGGGGCCGGGACTGCCGGGGGGGGGGACCCACCGCGGCTGCAAGAGAGAGCGCGCAGCTTTGGGTGCGTCCCCGGTCCTCCGCTCGCCCAGTGCCGAGGCCCCCCTCTGAGCGTGGGGCGTGCGCGTGCTCGGGGGAGGGGGCCAGCGCCCTCGGGCAAGAGCTCGTCCATCTCTGAGCGGAGAGGATAAGACAGGCGATCGCAAACACGGATGAAGGGGGCATGGATTAGCGACAGGTCCCATTTCCACGGGAGATCGCGGATTTCCGCCGCCGAGCGATGCGGCACCGGCCGCATTTTGGGGAGGGCACCTCCCCCGATCCATGGATTTGGCGACCGCGCGCCTAATCCATGGATCGCTAATCCATGTTTGCGCGCCCCCGAAGAAAGGGCAGGAGAGGTTATGGAGGAGGATGAGCAGGAGAGGGAGGGGAGGATGTGCGAGGACTCCCGCAGGACGACGACCCGTCTGATGCGCATCTCCTTGACCACATGACGACGCCGCCAACCCTGGCGCTGACAGTTCCGGTCATATATATATATATATATATATAAATAAATAAATAAATAAATAGGCCGCCTTCCCCCCCCGCCTCCGCGGCCGCCCCAGATCTGTCCTCGTCCCCGCCTCTGCACGCTGGCCCATTCGCTTCTCGGTGCCCCCGTTCCGCCCTATCGCGGGTGCGGCCCACTCTGCCTCGCCGCCGACGGCAGAAGTCAGGAGGGGGAAAAACACACAGACACAATGAATCGTCGACTTCGCAGAAAATGTGGGAAAATATGGGCAGTGGGGGGTTGACAGACACTCAGAAAATAGGGGAAAAGATGGGGAATCATTTTGTTGTGTGTATTTATTTGTGTGTCCTTGGGCCTCTTGAAAACGTGTCGTTCGGGGGAGGCCACCCCGAGCGGGGAGTGCCGGCCCTCCGCCCGGGAGCTGCCCGAGCCCCTGGGGCGCCCCGCCGGGCGCTGCCCGGCGCAGCTCGGTACCAGGCCCCCTGCCCTGCCACGAGACGGCGCGAGGTGGCCCCGGACCCTCCCCGGGAGATCAGATAGGGGGCCACATGCGAACCCTACCCCCGCCTCCCAGACCCCCTCGAGTAATGAAAAAAAACATGACGGGAGGTTTTTCCTAATTTTCGGCCTCCGGGGGCCCTCACCGGGCCTCGGGAGCGTCAAAAAACGACTCAGGATGCAAAGCCGGTCATGGGGAAAGGGTCGGGACCTCTGGGGGTCGACGTAACGAAAAAAACATTACGTCGGGGGTCTGGGGACGATGACGATTAATAAATGACCGGGGGTCGTGTTCACGCGGCGGCGCCCAGGATGACGATTAGAGAAAACCGGCCGCGGGCTGGAATAACTATTTTTTATCGTTCTCCTCCAGTCAGAAAGTTATGCAGAAAGAGCAGAACACTATTTGTTTGATCGTTCTCTCCTATTTTTTATTAATCGCCATCCCGGATTAGGGCTCGCATGTGGCCCCCTATCAGAGGAGCTCTCTGGCGGCCGCGCCCCGGCGAGGGCGCGCTCGGGGGCGCCAGGAGCGCCCTTGCTCGGGCGCGCTGGAGCCCCGAGGTGTGGGGGCAGCGCCAGGGGAGGGAAAGGGGGGCAGGCTTCGGGGGGGACGCCTTGACCACGGGAGGAAGAGGTACCCTTACCGCTGGCCTTCCCCCGTTTTCGCCTTCTGGGACCTCCTGGGAGGCCCGCGTTGCCACCGCTGGGTTCGCCTCGAGAGCATGGTCGGGACGCACCCTGTGAGAGGTCCGGGGAGCAGCGGTATTGATACCTCTTGGTGCCCCCAGTCTTGCCGCGCTCCTGGACGTTTCTGGCTGAGCCCGTGAGGGCCTCCAGCGACTTCTGAAGGGTTGACCTCCAGGGCGCTCCGCAGACCTACGGTCCCGCGTATGATTATGAAACCAAACCTCCCCCCGAAAAGCTGGCCCAGCGTTTCTGAACCAACTTGCCGGAAATATGGCTCAGTTCCTTAAGGGGATTGGTAGCCTTGGATCCTAGAAATAAATAGTGTACGTTCCTGGCTCTAGAAGCTGGACCAGCCGTTCCTTAAGAGACTTCTGAAACGCTGGCCCAGCTTTCTTAATTGATCATTGTCTTAATCATATGGTTGACTGTACTCCCCCTCCCCTCCCCTCCGCCTGCTTCTCCCTGGCCATGCGCACACACGGGTCGCCCACCCACTGGGGCGATGCAGCATCAATTCCTCCAGGGGACTATTGCCATACCACGTTCGCTTGTTCGCTTCCCCACTCCTTTCATGTCTCCCCCCAGGAGTCCAGATCCGCTCGGACCGCCAAGGGACGTTGGGGCGAGGATGGGGCGATAGCTCGCCGCCAGTCGATGCAGTCCCTCGGGGGAGAAGTGTCGATCAGCACTTGGCGCTGGGCACCCTGCCATCGTGGCTATGCATCACCCCCCGGTTGAGGCCCCCCACTCGCCGAACCCTGCTCCCTTTGCGGGTTCTAGCAGTGGCGGCCCGCCCGTGCCCGCACGATACGCACCGGGACCATGCCCCTCCTCCTCCCCATCCTCGTTTGCTCGCTCTCGGCGCCCTGCTTGCTTCAGGTCACCGTGACGGCGTGTGGCCGTCTCTTGCCACCGGAGCGACGCGGGACAACTGGGTTGCCTTCACCGACACTCGCGCGCAAGCTGCCCGCCGCGTAGGGGCGCGCGTGAGCGCCCCCATCTCTACTGTGGCGTGCCGCGCTGGCGGCCCGCGTACGGTAGGTTTGCGTCGTGTCGACCAGCGGCGACCCCAGCGCGGGCGTTCAAGGTTGAACGCCGCAGGCGACCCAGAATCGATCGATGTTGAACGATCGGACGTTGCGGCAGCGGCCGATCGTTCAAGGTTGAACGATCCCCGCGGTGTCAGAAACCAATGCCGGGGTCGACACGACGCGAACCTGCCGTAAGCCGTGGCATGAGGTCGCTATGCCATCTCGCACGATGCCTCTTTCTCCTCGCTGCCCACGTGTGTTCCAGCAAGGGCCGCTTCGCTTCGACCGGAAGAGGCTCGCTCTCGACCCGCGGATCAAAAAGAGTGTTCCAGCAAGGGCGCTTTCGCCCTTCACCGCGTCCTTCTCCGCCCTCTGTGCCTCAGTTCGTTCCCGGCGTGTCCCGCGTAGCCCGACCGGCGCATGCATCAGTCAGGAGGGAAAGAAACACACAGACACAATGAATCGTCGATCCCCAGAAAATATTTGAAAATATGGGAAGTGGGGGGGAAGACAGAAACCCAGAAAATATAGGGAAATATGGGGAACCTTTTTATTTGTGAGTATTTATTCGTGTGTCCCAGGGCCCCTTCAATCAGCTTCGTCTCGCTTGCGCCCGCTGACTTCAAAAATCGTATTCCAGCAAGTGCTTCACCCCCAAACGGTCCGTCGAAGCAGCGACCAAAGAGCACAGCCGGGTACAGCGCTGCATAGTGCAGCATCGGCCTTCACCCCTCTCGATTGGGGTTGCGGATCTGCTTCGCGACCGGTGTCCACTTGGCTAGTGATGCGGACAGTACGCGCGCGAGCGAACTCCTCGTTGACGTCGCCGCGCCGCTCGTTCCGACGCGCGCCGTTTTCAATCTCGAATCGTTTTTTTACGGCCTCGGGCCCCGTCGAGCGCCTCCAGAGGCAGAACACTGCGAGAGACTGCCTTCTTGTCTTCTTCCCTGACGTTGGAAATCTGGGTTTATCGCAGGCCTGGAGGTTGACACCAACACCAAAATCGGCGGTGTGCCTCCCCTGAGGGAAGATGATCCCGATCTCGGTGATGGTGGTAATATTCGGGCTTTCTAGGTGGCCGAAAGATTGCCACCAACACCACAATCCAGGATCATCTTCCTCCCGTGGAGGCAACCCCCTGTGTTGGTGTTGGTGCCCATTTCCAGGCCTCCTAGTTCAGCGTTCCTCGTGGCAGCAGCTCGACTGTGTTCGGGATCTCCCAGCGCTGGAAGCACGCGCCAGGTGAGGCGCTGCTGTCCACCCCGGCGAGCACGGCGGGCGACGGCGCGGCCGCGGCGGTCGCCGCGGCCGCGGCCGCGGCCGCAGCGGCGGGAGGGTTCAGTCCGCTGGCGGGTGGGTTCTTGTCGCCGTCTTTGGCTCCTGCTGCTGCTGCTGCTCCTCCTCCTTCTTCCTTCTCACTCCTCCTCCTCCTCCTCCTCCTCCTCCTCCTTAATCCTCCTCCCGCTCCTCCTTCTCCTTCTCCTCGAGCGAACATCGACTGTCTTGCCGGGATGGGAGAGTTTCAGAGAAACGAGTGAGCAGCAGTAGACTTAGCAGTAGACTTAACAGTAGGGCCTTGAGGATGCTCCTTCTTTTGCTCAAACTTCTGGGGACCCCACTTTTGCTCCGCCTGACTCACAAGGCTCTCGAAACCTTCAGAGGCTCCTGGAGATTTTTCAGTGGTGAGATCCATACTATCGGTAATGACATCTCTCTCAGCGGTAGTAGAGCAGGTTGTACTTCCTTCTATAGTTTTGGACGGGTGCCTTTGGTATCTGAATGGCGCCCGGACAAGTGTGTTTCATTTTGTAGATAAGGGGGCTGGGCCCCCTGACGTGAATCAAATGTTGCGGGGTGCGTTCGACCCATGCCTCTTCGTTTTCATACCCGAATGATGATGAGATGTATGCGTATATCGTATTACGTGGCTCACATGGTCTTATGGTATATCGTCTTGTTTGGTTGCTTGGACTTGGGCACAGAAGGGAATTGCTGCGGTGGGGCCAAGCCCATGTATCTGGGTGGCGGTGCGTGTCAGTGTTGCGTTCGTGTCGGCACGTCGTCAGGGTGCTATAAGTAGTGGTAAGGGAAGTCGTATCTGTCGTCGGTCGTTTGTATGTTGGATCTTCAGTCGTGGTCGTGGAGTAGTAGTCGTCGTGTCCTTGTTCGCCCCTTGTCCTGTTTGTTTGAGGAAGTCCTGTGGGTGCTGCGATTGTGTAGTCCTTCGAAAATAGATATGCGTTGCTGAAGTCGTTGGCGTGATACGGTGCAGTCTGGATGTGGAAGCTCGTTCACGTGTAGAGCGACGCTGGATATGTACAAGGTAGGTTCTTGCCAACTGGATTGATCATTTTTGCTGCTTTGACATGTGGAGCGTTCCACAAATGGCTTTAACTTCGAGGATCGAAGGAGTTGCCATCTCTTCGCTGGCGGGAGGCGGCGAACAATCGGCGGCGGTTGAAGTTGGAGGAAGGCCGGTGAAAGGCGGCGGAAGTGAAGGATGCGCCTGAAAGAGATGACAGTTTCTTTGGGTTCACGGTTTCTGGAACTCGCCGTGTAAGGTGGGCGTACACAGAGCGTTGGGAACGACGATGATGGTGATGATGATGGTGGTGACGACGACGACGACGACGACGACGACGACGACGACGACGACGATGATGATGATGATGATGATGATGATGATGATGATGGTGTGATGGTGATGATGGTGTTGATGCTGGTGATGTTGATGGTGTTGAGGATGCTGATGATGATGAGGTTGAGGATGATGCTCGTGATGATGATGGTTATGATGACGATGATGATGCTGCTGATGATGCTGCTGATTATGATGGTGATGGTGATGGTGATGGTGGTGATGATGATTATGATGGCGATGATGATGCCGATGATGGCGATGATGATGTTTATGATGCTGACGGTGATGATGATTGCAATGGTGATGGTGATGGTGCTGATGGTGATGGCGATGATGATGATTCTGATGATGACGAGGATAATGAGGACGATAATGATGATGATGCTGATGACGATGATGATGCTGATGATGCTGATGATGGTGATGACGATGATGCTGGTGATGGTGATGGTGATGATGATATGTATTCAGGTCCTGGCGGGCGGGCAGGCTGCCAGCGCGCCGGGATCCAGCGCGGCACACGTCGCAGGCCTTGCGGCCAGCCTTTCAGATGAGACTGGCTGGAGCGACGATGCACTTGCGCCAGGGAGGGGGCTCCAGCAGATCCGAGAAATCCGCGCAGACCTCCGAAATTATCTGTCATGGCGTTTCTCGTTCTCTCCTTGAGAAACCTCTCGTCTTCGCCTTGGCCCGACGCTTCTTCGGCGGCCATGGTTGAACTTGCCCAGTTTCTCAGCCACCTTGCAGATGCACAGGGCAGATCGCGCGAGACTGGCCCAGCGTTTGCTCAAGATGTTTTTTCGAAAGTCTGCCCAGGCTTCTTTGGACAGTAACGAATGTCGTCATCTTACGTCGCCTTCCTTGGCGGTAATGGAGTTGCAGGGAGGTTCAGTGTACAGTCGGGTTTGGTTAGCACTTCTATCCTGCAAAGTCAAAGGTGCCCTAGTGTCCTCTCCATCGCGTTCCTGTGCATGTCCTGAGCACGGGTTGCTCTCGGAAGAGACTTTTGTACCCTCCTGGGTGTAATCCGCCAGTGACGACTGTACTGCCAGCGGAGGTTTTAACAGACTGCGGTTTGTCGTGTTGAAGTGGCTTCGAAATTTTCAGCAGATGCGATCTGCTGTGTTACCAGGTGCGGCCAGATTTTTATTATCCCACTCACTATTATCCCCCCATGTGGCTCTTCCAGGGAGGGGGGGTCCTGGCGAGCGGTGTCCCCAGACAGACATCTGGCGGCTCAACAGTATTGCGCCAGAGATTTGGTCGCTCTTTTTGTATCAAACTCCGCAGAGTGGTTTTCAGCCATGGGCCGTCATACAGTCAACGCGCATGATAAAGACAAGCGACGTCTCAAGGGTACCCTTATGTCCTTGCTTATACGGCCCGTCCTCTGCTGTTTTCGCTTGCCAGCATCTCAGGGTACCCCTGAGGCACCGCAAAAAGTGCAACCTGGGCGTGCAAGGCCCACGCGTCCCTACCGCGCGCCCTTACCATCAATTCTCACGGTAGTACGAGTCAAAAAGTGGGCCCGGAATTTCGGGCCGGACGACATCGCAGGATTGGGAAAGGGGGGGGTACGACATCTGCTGCGTGCAGCTGGTTTCGGCCCCGCCGCCGGGCCCATGCCTCGATACACGGGCGCCTCCCAGCGCTGGTAAGCGCTAGGAAAACCAGCCACGTAAGCTGAGTCTCTACCCTTCCCTTTGTTACCCTACACTTTCAAGACGAAGCCAGGACGAGGATACCACCGGGTCAGGAAAAATCGAGAATCTCTAAGATGGCGGCTCTGGAGGATGCATCTGGCGCTGCGGCCTCCTCAGAGCGTCCCTGAGCGATCTGAAAGTTTTCCAGGACGCTCTGTAACGGATAGAGATTTGTCTCAGTTGCTTCGATACGCGCGAATGCAACGCCTACTGTGCTTACGCCGTTCGTGACAATACGTTGCGTGTGTCTTCAGCTGATTGGCCCACGTTCTGGCGAACGCATCGCGTCAGTTCGCTCAACACGTTGAGCTCCGTACCAATACGCTGCGTGCTGCGTGTTGCGGATTTGGGCAGCTGTCGCAGGCCTGCAGGTTGACACCAACACCAATATCGGCGGTGTGCCTCCAACGAGGGAAGAAGATCCCGATCTCGGTGATGGTGGTCATATTCGGGCCTCCGAGGTGACCGACATATGACCACCAGCATCGACATCCAGGATCATCTCCCCCCTGTGGAGGCACGTCCCCTGTGCTGGTGCTGGTGCCCAATTTCCAGGCCTCCAAAGCCGAGGCCCTCGTCCTGGCCCCGTCCGACCCGCCGTTCCCCACCGAAATGTTACCACCAGCATCGTAATACAGGATCATCCCCCCCTCTGGAGGCACTTCCCCTGTGCTGGTGCTGGTGCCCACTTTCCAGGCCTCCAAAGCCGAGGCCCTCGTCCTGGCCCCGTCCGACCCGCCGTTCCCCACCGCGGCTCGAGCGGAGCACGCCGCCCGAGGTCTCTGCCGCTCCATCCCCTCAGGGGCAGTCCGGGGCGCCTCGGGCGCTCCCCCCAATCAGCAAGCTGTCCATCACCGTTACCATAAGTAGGACGGGGGAGAAGGGAGGGGAGGAGGAGGAGGAGGAGGAGGAGGAGAAGGAGGAGGAGGAGGAGGAGGAGGAGGAGGAGGAGGAGGAGGAGGGGGAGGAGGAGGTGGAGGAGGAGGAGGAGGAGGAGGAGGAGGAGAGGTTGAGGAGGAGGAGGAGGAGGAGGAGGAGCACCTATGGCAGTGGTGGTGGAAAGTGGGCCCATCACCCTCTCCTTCCTGTTTTGTGGTCGCTCGGGGGAGGAAGGGGTGCCCACTCCGCTACCCTTCTCTCGTGTTCGCTTCCCTGGGCCTCCCGGGAGGCCCTCCTCGTCGCCGCAGGATTCGCTTCCAGAGTCTGGCCAAAACGCACCCCGGGAGGTCTGGGGGAGCAGCGGTATCGGTGCCGATTGGTCTCCCCACTCATGGGCATTCTTTGGTCGGGGCCGCCGGGGCCTCTCTTTACGTTGCATTTTCGGGGGGCCTTCCTTCCTCCCTCCTCCTCCTCCTC
>CAUYUJ010010546.1:139756-175564 GCA_963575745.1 Prorocentrum cordatum
AGGAGGAGGAGGAGGAGGAGGAGGAGGAGGAGGAGGCCTGCGCCCGTGGGTGCACCAGTGCCGCAGCCTGGCAGCTGCCACGGTTCACGCCGTCGGGGCAGGCCGCGCCAGCTCGCACGGGGATGAGGCCCGTCCGCCCCCGAGTGGCCACTCGTTTTCCCCCTCCTCTGCTGCCGCCCGTCCCGTCTTGCTTGCCGCTCGCGCCTGCTGGCCAGCTCGCTGCAGAGGCGCCCCGGTTTAGCTGGTTCGCTGGCGCTGCTGCCTCAACCTCGCCGCCAGCGGAACAAGTGTGTTGTGTGTGTCTGTGTCTGTGTGTGTGTGTGTGTCTGTGTCTGTGTCTGTGTCTGTGTCTGTGTCTGTGTCTGTGTCTGTGTCTGTGTCTGTGTGTCTGTGTGTCTGTGTGTCTGTGTGTGCGTGCGTGCGTGCGTGCGTGCGTGCGTGCGTGCGAGTGTGTGTGTGTGTGTGTGTGTGTGTGGCTAGCCGGCGGTGCGAACAGAAGTGGGGGCGGGGAGGCACGAGTGGGGGCGGCCTTCCAAGAAGGCGGCCTGCTTCTTGTCAGGCGAGGGGGGTCCTTAGAGGTGCCCTGGGGGTTCTTGAGAGGACTTCGTGGACGGCGGGGCAGCTTCCATGTCGGAGGAGGAGGAGGAGGAGGAGAAGGAGGACGGGGAGGAGGAGGGAAAGGAGAGGGGGAGGAGAGGGAGGAGGAGGAGGAGGAGGAGGAGGAAAGAGGAGGAGGGAGGAGGAGGAGGATGAGGAGGAGGAAGTCCACTGGAAACCCAAGGGTCATCAACGATGTTGGAATCAAACCTCCTTTCAAGCTCCTTCTTCATAGGCCCCATACAGCGGTCCATTTCCATTGAGAGAACTGCATCGTTGGAAGACGGCCGTTTTAAAGATCCTGAAACGTGACAAAACATTGTTCTCGGGATGTCAACACAACGTGTCAATCTGACTGCTGCGTCTTGACGATCCAGAATCGTGCCAAAACGCAATTTATGGGATTTCGACACAGCGAATCAACAAAACTATTGCGCCCGCATCGTCCGGAATTCTGCAAAATACCATTTCTGGTGCGTTGATCATGGGAATCCGTGAAGCTCGTGCAAATTCAACGAAAAATGCGCGCGGCGCTGAGGCGAGAGCCGCCATTTGAAAACCACCCGCCCTCAATCCGTGAAGCTTTTGCAATTCGGTATACCGAATGTGCACGGCTCCAAGGCGAGAGGAACCACATTTTGAAAACCACCCGCTCTTAATCCGTGAAGCTCTAGCAACTTGTTAAGGCGAGTGTGCGCGGCGCTAAGGCGAGAGCCACATTTTGACAACCACCTGCCCTCAATCCGTGAAGCTTTTGCCAATTGTTAAGGCGAGTGTGCGCGGCGCTAAGGCGAGAGCCACATTTTGAATACGACCCACCCTCAATCCGTAAACATCTCGCATGTGTTTATAACGAGTGTGCGCGGCGCCAAGGCGAGAGCCACATGTTGAAAGCGACCCGCCGTCAATCTGCGAAACTGTTGTCATTTTTACGTTTCAGAGTCCTGAGTGGTGAGGAAGTCTCAGGCGAAACGCCCAGCCCTCCCTAGAAACTGGCCTAGGGGTGCGACAGGGAGGGATTAATTATAAGGAGAAGGAAGTAAGGAGAAGGAAGTAAGGAGAAGGATGAGGAGGAGGAGGAGGAGGAGGAGGAGGAGGAGGAAGAGGAGGAGGAGAAGGGGGAACAGAGGGGGAAGAGAGGGGGAGGAGAGGGAGGAGGAGGAGGAGAGGAGGAGGAGGAGGAGAAGGGGAGGAGGAGGAGGAGGAGGAGGAGGAGGAGGGGGAGGAGGGAGGAAGAGGACGAGGAGGAGGAGGGGAGGAGGAGGAGGAGGGAGGAGGAGGAGGCGGGGGGAGGGGAGGGAGGAGGAGAGGAGGAGGAGAGAAGGAGGGGGAGGAGGAGGAGGAGGAGGAGGAGGAGGAGGAGGAGGAGGAGGGAGGAGGAGGAGGAGGATGAGGAGGAGGAGGAGGAGGAGGAGGGAAGAGAGGGAGAAGGACAAGGAGGAGGAGGAGGAGGAGGAGGAGGAGGAGGAGGAGGAGGAGGAGGAGGAGGAGGAGGGAGGAGGAGGAGGAGGAGGAGGAGGAGGAGGAGGAGGAGGGGTTTTAACATATTCTCCTGCCTCCTAAGGCATCCCCCCCCGCTCGCGCCACACCCTTTTTGTCCTGCCGCTAACCCGTGCAAGGAACTTCAGATATGCAGCAAACAGAAATCAGAGGCCTGGGCCCTCTAGGCGAGCTCCTTGTTTCCCCCGCTCTCCCTCGGCCTTTCCCCGCCATCGCTTTCCCGCCCCTCGCCCGTTCCCCCGCCCGCCTCCCGCTCGCTCGCTTCTGTCTTTGCCCTCTTCTTAGAGGCAACTCTTTTACATCCCCTGGCGATAACGGGCGTGACCGGGGGGGGGGGGCCGGGGGAAAGGGGTCATGAACGTGACGATTCGCGCCTGCGCCGCCTAGGAACCAGCAGTTCCCAGACTGCGCCGGCGAGAATCATGACGTGGCCACGGGGGTGGGAGGGGGCAGGGCCAGTAACGGGCGCTGTGGCGAATCATGGAAGCAAGCTGGCTCCTGCTTCCCCCCTCGCCCGTCCCCTGCGTCCTCGGTGGCCCGCTCTCGCCGCGCCCGTCGCCCTCCGCCGCCCCCCCCCCCCCGAGCTCGGAGAGCTGGAGCCCGCCCCAGTCCTGCGACGCGCTGCCGCCCCCTCCGCCCGCCCTGGCGCGGCGGGGGCCCCGCGGACCGTGAGCCCGTCCATCCCGCTGTTCCAGATGCAGCCCAGCCTGCGGGGCCTGGTGCCGCTGGCGGTCTCCCAGGGTGGGGCGCGGCCGCCTGGGCTGGCCCGCGGAGTGCCGGGGGGAGGGGAGGGGGCGAGCATAGGCAGGCGGGGGAGGTCCGGGCGGGGCGGCAAAAGGCACGGGCACCGCTGCGCGTCCCGGAGGGCCCTCGTCGCCAATGGCCGGATGCTCGTCGAGGCTCTGACCGGGACGCACCTGGGGAGTATTGGTATCGGTACTTTGTGCCCCCACCCGCCACCCCCCCGTCCCCTGGGGTGGGAGGAGGGGGAGGGGGGACGAGGAGGAGCAGGAGGGAGGAGGGAGGCGCTTTCCGCGCGCCAGGGGGGGGGGGTCGGCGCCGATCGGACGGAGTTCGTGCGTGCCTCCGGAAGTGCATGTGCTGGTTCCTGCTCCTCTATTAATCCCCCCCCCCCCCGGGCGGGCGCTCGGGGTGGCGGAGACCCGTCGGAGCGACAGGTCGACAGGGCCATCAAGGAGGTCATATCCGCGGTGGTGGAGCGCTCGGCCACGACGACCTGCTCTCTTCTCTCTCTCTCTCGGCCCTCTCTCTCGGGTGCTGCTGGACGTGTCCGTGGGCCCTGAGGTGTTCCCAGGACTTCCAGGGAGGCCCCCGCGGCCTCCAGAGCACCCCTCGCGAGGCCCAGGGGGCCTCAGGGGCTCCAAAGCGGAGCGAGAAGCTGGGGGCACCTTGGTCCAGGGACACCGTTAGCAACCCCGATTCTCTCTCTCTCTCTCTCTTTCTCTCTCTCTCTCTCTCTCCGCTTTATCTCTCTCTCTCTCTCTCTCTTTATATATATATATATATCTCTCTCTCTCTCTCTCTCTCTCTTCCTGCTTTCCCCTCCCCCAGCGACCCGTCATGCCCACGTGCCTCAAAGGCAATTTGTTCGTATCACGATGCATGGGGGGAGCTGGATTTCGAGAACCCAGCTCCCTCAGGTGTTGATTGTTCTACTCCTAGCCCGCTTGTTCGTATCTGGGGCAAGGATCATATAGGAACGCACAGGATCTGCCGAGCCTCCGCGAGCCTCCCACAAACCATGCAGACATTCCAGCCAGGCTGCCTCCACTGCGGGACGGCCCAGAGCGCAGAACTGGAAATCAAGGGCGTGTAGTCTGTCGTGGTCTTCCCACTGTCTCTGATGGATCTGCGGCTAGAAGCGTTGTGCCAGAAAAACCGTTGTTTCACTGTCCGCCCCACTGCCCTCCTCCTCCTCCTCCTCCTCCTCCTCCTTCCATCCCTCCCGATTTCTTGTTGGCCCTCGTCACTGGTCAGGCTTGGAGTGCGAGAGCCATGCAGATAACATGCGCTCTCGAGTGACGGCGGTCCCCCACCTCTCTCCCTCTCTTGTTTGTCTCTCTCTCTCTCTCTTTCTCCCTCTCCTGCCCCCTCCTCACCATGCACTCTCTATGCTCCCTCTTCTCCGTGCACTCTGTGCACTCTCTATGTTCTCTCTGTGCGCTCTCTCTTTGCGCTCTCTGTGCGCTCGCCCCTCCCTACCTCTGCCACCGCCCCGCCCTCCGGCTCTCCGCCTCCGCCCCCTCCTCCCCCTCCCCCGCGGCGAATTCCTAAACCCTCATTCCGTGCGTGCCCGCACACAGATCGTGCCCCTCCCGCATGGCGGCTCGTCCCTAAACTCTCACTCCATGCGTGCCCGCACACGGATGGTGCCCCTCGCGCGTGGCGGCGCATTCCTAAACCCTCATTCCATGTGTGCCCGCACACGGATGGTGCCCCTCCCGCGTGGCGGCTCATTCCTAAACTCGCACTCCATGCGTGCCCGCACACGGATGGTGCCCCGCCCGCGTGGCGGCGAATTCCTAAACCCTCATTCCATGCGTGCCCGCACACGGGTCGTGCAGTGGCTTCTCAAAGCTGCCGCTCGGATTCCTCTCCCGTGTGCCGTGTGCCTTCTTAGCAGGCCCAGGCCCAGCCTCGCACATGAGGCGGAGGGATGCTCTTGGAGGTGGCGAGCGGTTTGGGAACTCTTGGGAGTCCTGTGGGGATGACGGCGACGACGACGACGACGACGACGACGACGACGACGACGACGACGACGACTACGACGACGACGACGACGACGACGACGACGACGACGACGACGACGACGACGACGACGACGACGACGACGACGACGATGATGATGATGATGATGATGATGATGATGATGATGATGATGATGATGATGATGATGATGATGATGATGATAATGATAATGATGATGACGATGATGATGATCCCCCCTCTGTGGACGGCGCGCGCCGCACAGCCCCCGCTCTGGGGCAGGGTGAGGCACCGAAGCCCGCGATGCAGCCTGGGCCCGCGCGACCAGCCGGGAGCACCGAGGCCACCGGGAGCCGCGCGGGGCAGCGGCGGCGCCCCCTTTGGCGAAGCATGCGGGGCCGCTGCCCGCCCGGGAGGCACCACGAGCCCAGGCCCCCCCCCCTTGCCCCGCAAAAGGACTGCATCCGCACGCGGTTCGAGCATGTGGTGAGGATGGAGTTCGCGTGCTCTCTGATCGGCCAGTCGTTCGTGCTCGCCTGGGCCGCGCCGACGCGCCCCAGGGCGTATGGTTCGCCTCTCCTTTCCTTTCCCCTTTCCTTTCCCCTACCCCGCACGCCCGACGCAGCGCCCTCGCCCCGCGCGCCGGACGTCGCGGCCTCGGGCCGCTCTCGGGAGCGGCTTCGCGGCCGCCCTCGGGCCGCCGGGCGGGCGGGCTCCCCCGGCACCGCGCTCCTCGAGGGGCGGAGCCCTCGTCGGACACGGCGCAGCCCCTCCAGCTGGCGCTCCGACGCTCGGCGCAGGCAGGGCTCGGCCAGCCCCGCAGCGCGCGCCGAGCCAGCGTTGCAACGGCGCGCGCTGCGGAAGACCGTCGAGCCCGCCTGCGTCAGGCTGCAGGACGTGCGAGCCGTGGAGCTCTGCGTTCCACCGGGCAGGCTGCCCGACGGCTGTTGGGCCACGCCACCATCGGGGGCCGCCGCCCCGACAGAGCACGCACCCCGTCCGCGGCCTCGGCCCCCGCCGCGGCCGCGGCCTCGTCGGCCTGGCTCCAGCGGGGCGGGGAGGGGCTGGAGGCACCTCGGCGGCGGCTGGCACCACGACCGCGGCGGTCCCTCCAGCAGGCTTTCCTCCTGGGCTAGCGGCGCCCCCCCTCTGCCTGAGCGATTCCTCCTCGCGGGCGGGCTCGCCCCCGTCACCGCCCTCGGCCTCTCCGCGCGGGAGGGCCGCCAGCGCAGCGGCCGCCAAGGTGGGAGCGGCAGCTCCCATGGTTCCCGCGCCGTCACCCGAGCCTCCGCTGCGGGCCGCCGCGCAGCCTCCCTGCACGGGGGTGTCTACGGCGGCGCAGGCCGGGCAGCTCCAGCGAACCGTGTCGCCCAGCACCGTCGCCGTGCTATGGCGATGGCAGTCGCGGAAGGCGCAGTCGGGCCCGCCGACCTCGCAGGCTGCCATCGGCCGTTGTCGGCAGCCCGCCCAAGCGTACCCGATAGCCTCAAGGCCAGGCGCCTCGAATCTGTCACGCGCCCGCAGCAGCGCCCTCCTGCATGAGGTCGCCCAGCCAGTCGGAGACGCCTTTAGCGAGGCTCGCCACGAGGTCCACCATGTGGAACCGCGCCTGCGGCACGCCGTGGAGGGCAGCTTCCTCCTTGGCACGGCTGTCTGCCCTGGCCTTGCCCGTGCCCTGACTGTCCATAGCGAGTCCGTCGAGGACGTGCTGCTCCGTCGCGTGTGCCTTCACTTTGCAGACAATGCACCGCTGTGTCGTCGTAGTCCTCCACGGGCTGCCAGAACTGCACCCGCAGCTCGCAGTATGGCCGACCCAACTCCAGGCAACAGCTTTTGCCAGAGGTCCAGCCGTCGTGCACCATCGCCGAGTCGGTGCAGAGGATAAGCGGCCCAGTGCCGCCCTGTAGGGCCTCCGCTGCGGCCTGCAGCTCCCCGGCTCCGCTGTCTTGGGGTAGTGGCCAGGCCACGTTGCCCCACGCCGAGCTACGCTCCGAGTCGTCGATCCCCCCGGTCGTGACCGCCGCCCCGCCCGCGCGTGCCAGCACCTTGTCCTGGAGCGGCAAGCGGGGCCGTCGAGGAAGACCCTGCGCACGAAGACGGACCATGGATGCGAGCTCGAGCGTCTCACCAGCATGCGGGCGAAAGGCACGACGGCGACGATGATGTTGTTGATGAGGGTGATGGTGACGATGGCGATGGTGATGTTGTTTTTGCTTGTGATGGTGGCGATGCTGAAGAAAAATATGAGGATGGTGGGATGATGATGATGAACTGATGATGGTGAAGAGGATGGTGATGAACATGCTGGCAATGATGTTGATGGTACTGATGAGAAACGACGGTGGTGATGACGTTGGGAACGATGAGGATGACGATGGTGATGACAATGATGGTGATGTTGATGCTGATGGTGTTGCTGATGACGATGGTGCTATTTAGACTGATGATGGTGATGTTGATGATGGTGTCGATGGCGAGCATGCTGGTGATGACGATGTTGCTGCTGCTGCGGACGAAAACGATGGTGACCATGATGATGACGATGCTAATGCTCACGATTATGATTATGACGAGTATGATGATGCTGATAATGGTGGTGATGGCTATGCAAGTGATGATACCTATCAAGGTGATGATGCTGATGTTAACGATGACGATGATGATGCTGATGATAGTGATGATGCTGTTGGTGATGATTCTGGTGTTGACGATGTTGACGATGATGATGTTCATGCTGCTGCTGATGCTGATGATGCTGATGCCCGTGGTTTTTGTGATGATGATGATGATGATGATGATGATGATGATGATGATGATGATGATGATGGGCATGCTGATGTTGGTGATAATTGCGGTGATGCTGAAGATGGTGATGATTTTGAATAGTAACGTGATGGCATTGAATATTGTGGTAATGCTAGTGGTGATGCTGATGATCATGCTGATGATAATCACAATGCTGATGATGATGCTGATGCTGATGATGATGATGCAGCTGATGATGATGATGGGGATGGTGATGCTGATGATGCTGGTGATGATGCTGAAGATGAACATTATGGTATTGATGATTGTGGTAATGTTAATAACGGTCTTGATGATTATGATGATGCTGTTACTCACGATGCTGATGCTGATGCTGATAATGCTGCTGCTGATGATAATGGGGATGATGATGCTGATACTATTGGCGATGCTGACGATGCTGCTGATGATGATCATCATCATGATGATGATGCTGATGAGTGCAATGAGTAGCGTTTTATTTGCTATCGTTTACATTATCATTATTAATCGTATTTGTTTTATTATTCGTAGTATGAGTATTATGCCGCCGCCGACGGCGACGACAATGGTGGGTGGCGACGACGACGACGATGCTGCCGCTGATGATTCTGACGATCATGGTGACAAATATGATGCCTCCGATGTTGATGCTTCTGCTGATGATGATGCTGATTGCCATAAGGAGGAGAAGGAGAAAGAGGAGGAGGAGGAGGAGGCAGGAGGAGTAAACTAGAGGAGGAGGGGTAGGAGGATGAGGAGCAGGAGGACGAGGAGGGGCGCGAGGATTAGGGAGGGAGAGATGGGGATATAGGAGGAGTTCAACCCTTCTGTTGGGCATTAACCTTTGAACTCGCGCTTGGGCCACTGGATGGCGAAGTCAGACCGCCTCCGCCACCAGTGGACACGCGCCAAGCGGCTATACCGAAACTTGAGGGGATTCTCTTAGCTTCGCGGGGTGCACGTCCAGAGTGTGTAGAGCCTTTGCGTTTAAGGGCTTTGGGGCCTCTTTGAGGCTCGTTGGGGGCCTCTTGGGGGCGTCTTGGATCGTTTTCGGGCGTTGTCTGGCCTCCTGGAGCCTTCGGAGGCCGTCTAGGTGTCCTCTCTAGGCCGTCTGCTAGGCCGGTGTGGTGTTCTCTTGGGCAGTCTTGGGACTCTTCTGGAAGCCTTCTCGGCCTCCTCGGCCCTTTTGGGGGCTTCTTGGGCCGTATGTCCATTTTGGAAGCATCTGGGGCCGTCCTGGAGGGTCGGGAGCCCGACAAGGCGAGAACGCCAAAATCCGCCCAACAACTCATGAAAACAAATATTTAGTACCCTCTGCAGGCCCTCGTGGAGGCCAACTTGGGCCGTCTTGCAGGCATCTGGAGGCCTTCAGAGCCGTATACTCAGATGACATCGGAGGTATGGGCCCCATCGTTCCCCGTGCCTTGCCTCCGTTCATCTCGGCTGCCGCCCTGCCTGGCAGCCCACAGCAGGCCACCATCTCCTGCCGGGCCACGGCCGAGATGGTCGCGAAGGACCTCGCGACGGAGGGCGACGAGAACCTGGTCAAGAAGGCCATGATGGCCGCAACATGTTTTGGCTGGCCAGCTCGCACTGCGGTCGGCATGCAGGGAAGGCCGTTCGCTCAGCGGTGCCGTGTGGTGACTCCAGCATTGGCGCAGTCAGCTGCCCGGGCCCCCGCTGCAGGGCCTACTTGATTTGCCTGGGGCTCAGCTTCCTGGCAGTGCTGATTTTGCATGCGCTCCAGACGTGGCGAACTGTCCGCTCTTTCGAATCACATGTAGCATGAATTTTGCGATTTGATGAGGCGTGCGTTCGGGGTCCGTATACACTCACACTGGAAGTGGGCCTTGGGCAGTCACACGTTCCTGTGGGCACCTCGGCGGAATGTCGTCGGTGTGCTTCACCCGGCGCAGGGTCTCCTGACTCGGTGCCCTAACACAATCGGGCCGGACGAAAGGGGGGGATAGGGAAAGGAGGGGTTACGAAATCTGCTGCATGCAGCTGGTTTCGGCCCCGCCGCCGGGCCCATTCCTCGATACATGGCCGCCTCCCGGCGCCGGGAGGCGCCGGGAAAATCAGCTACGTGAGCTGATTCTCAAACCCCCGTTTGCTACCCCCCCCCCTTTCGCCCGACCCGACACAAGTGTGCAGAAGCAGTGCCGTTCGGCAAGGCGATACTCTGCCCCGCCTGCCCTGAGAGGTGCCACGGCAGGGGGAGGGGCGCCCCGCAGCGCAGGCCGCCGAGCTGATGGCCTCGTCGGTGGCCAGCGCGCTGGCGCTCGTGTCGTGCCGGGAGCCGCTGCGGGTCTCGCTGACCAACCACCTGTGGGTTTCCCCCGCCGCCCCTTGGGGAGCCTGGGGGGGGTTCAAGGGTTCAGGTGAGGATGCGGAGCGTCGCCAGGTCAATGTTTGTTTTTGTGACTGCGTTGATGCACCTGGCCCGTGTGAGGCTCTTGCTTTCGTCGCAGCACCGCGCACCTGGATCCAGCAGAGGACACGCCACATTGCGGCCATGTGGGCCGCGAGTGTGCTGCTTATGTTCCGTGCCTGTGTCTGAAAGGTGGCCCGGCGATTCGTGAGCCCGCGACGCGGGCGTCATGGTGGCACATGGTCTGATGAGAGGTTGTTCGAGGTCACGGTGTCGACACACGCATGCCCGAGAGATTCTAGGAGATTTGGCACTGATTCTCAGGGCGCGAGGATATTTGTGCTCAAGCGGGGCCATCTTGAGGACGCTTGCGATTCAATGTTGTGTTGCCTCGTTGGTCTTCTTCTGGACCTCCTGGCGGCCTCGGGGAGTCCTCTTGGGCCAGTTGGTGATCCTTGGGACCCCCAAGGGCCACCGTGGGGCCGTGGTGGAGCCCTCTTGGGGCTTCCTCTGAATGGCCTCGCAGACACGGATGTGGCGCTGATGGCCAGGTCGGGGGGAGAGAGAAGGCCCGCCCATCTATTCAACACGAGATGGTGGTCCCGCGTCTCGGTCTTCCTCTTTGTCCCTCAAGCGGCGCGTTTTCTGATTCGGCTTCCTCCTGCCGCTTTCCAGCGCCCGTGCCGCCCCCCACTCCGACATCCGACGCCGTCGGCACAGCCGCGAGCGTTGTGGAAGCGCACGACCGCAGCCCTCCGCCACGTTGTTGTGCCGGGGCTTCTCGAGACGGATCGATCCTTGAGGCTGCTCGGGCTCCTCTCAGCAGGAGGCATCCATACAGCCCCGTGCTTGGCTGAAACAGTACTGATGCCAAGGATGTTGTACAGACCCTTTTCCAGGGAGGAAGGACCGACCCGACCCCGATCACTGGCGTTTGCTACACGGCCCTGGGCGTTTACTGAACAGCATTGCCCCGTTCGATTCCTTCTCTGGGTGCAGTCACTCAACGGCTTCGCCCCTCGGGGTGCTCACTCTGAGGGTGGATGTTCTGCTCTCTACTCCTTGCCCCTGGTCAGCAGAGCAGGGCGCACACGCCATGCCAGCTGCCCAGGATGGCCCTGGATGGCTCTGGGCAGGCATGGCGGTGGTGGTGGTGCACGGGCACCTTCAGCGTGCCCGAGGCGGGGGCGGCGTGACGGTGCCTCGTGCGTCTCTGTGGCGGCGCCCCGGGCATCAGTGGCCTCCCTCCTCCTCGGGCGTGTCGTCATGAGGTGGGGAGGGATGCAGGTGAGGGGCCCCGCAGTGGAGCCCTCGGGGGCTTCGAAGGCTGCTCGAGAGCGAGGGGAGGAGAAGCCACGCGACCCCGAGAAATGGTGTTTACTGCACGGCCCTGGGCGTTTACGAGACAGCCCTGCCCTGTTCGATTTCTTCCCTGGGTGCGTTTACTAAACGGCTTCGCTTGTCGGAGTGCTTATTCAAGGGTGGATTTTCTGCTCTCTACTCCTTGCCCCCCCGTCGAACAACAACCGATCTTCCGCCGCCCGCCCTCTCGCCCAAGCAGGAAATGCCGACCGATCGCTTGGAAGCCCCCCGCCCCATCATGTAGGAAGTTTGGAAGCATGTCTTCCTCTTGTCAGGCCGTGCTGCCCTGAACTGCTAGCTTTCCCCCTCCCTCACCCCTGGTCTTCCCACATGTGCCCTCTTTTTCTCTTGCTTCATCTGTGCCCTTGCATAGTGCTCGAGCATGTTGTATGCTGCACACAGACGTGGCTGTCAGTGAGCCCTCATTGGCCAGAGTGGTCAGAATGGTCAAGCTTTTCCCCGCTGGTCTGTCCTCTCTGCTTCCCTCCCCTTCCTGTCCGCCTGCTGTCGGGGTCTCGTTGCTGGCATCTGGGATCGCCCTGCCCTCGGGCTTGCTTCGAGGAGGAGGAGGAGGAGGAGGAGGAGGATGAGGAGGGGCCTCTTTGCTGGCATCAGGGCTCGCTGTGCGCTCGGGCTTGCTTCGAGGAGGTGCTGTGTCGTGGTGCAGCCGTGGGGCCTGCCAGCCGTCGCCCCCGCCACCGCCATCGCGGTGCCGCGGTGGCCGAGCGCAGGCCGCGGGGGGCCGCGCACCGCGTTGGCGCCAGGGTCCCCGCGAGGCTCGGAGTCTGGGGCGGCTGATCTGGAGGAGGAGGAGGAGGAGGAGGAGGAGGAGGAGAGGGAGGAGGAGGAGGAGAGGGAGGAGGAGGAGGAGGATGATGATGATGAGGAGGAGGAGGAGAGGGAGGAGGAGGAGGATGAGGAGGAGGAGGAGGATCTCGGCAGCCTATCCGGCATGATCCCCGCTGGATCCGCGCGTGCGCGGTATCTGGGCGCACGTTCTGCGCAGCGCGCCCCCAGAGCTTGCTCCAGAACTACGCCTCGAAGGATGCCCGCGGCGCCCGCGCGGAGCTCCGCGCGCGCGCGCTGGAGCCCCAGGATGACGATGCCGAGGGCACAAGATGATGATGGTGATGATGATGATGATGATGATGATGATGATGATGATGATGATGATGCTGATGCTGATGCTGATGCTGATGCTGATGCTGCTGCTGCTGATGATGATGATGCTGCTGCTGATGACGATGATGATGCTGGTGATGCTGCTGATGATGTTGTTGATGATGGTGAGGATGATGATAATGCTGATAATGATGATAAGGTTGAAAACAATGACGATGATGGCGGTACTGATGACGATGAAGATGGTGATGATGACGATGATGGTGCTGCTGATCATGGTGGTTTCAAAGGTGATGATGATGCTGATGATGATGCTGATGATGATGAGTAGGGTGATAGTGCTGATAGCGATGATATGTTGATAATGATGACGATGACGATGGCGATACAGGTAACGATTAAGATGATGATGATGACGATGATGCTGCTGATGATGGTGGTGGTAATGGTGATGATGATGATGATGATGGTGGTGGGGTTGATTATGATGATGACAGTGGTAGTCGTGATGCTGATGACAAAGACAGTGATGATGGTGCCGATGATGATGATGATGATGATGATGATGATGATGATGATGATGATGCTCATGGTGGTGGTAGTGTTGATGATTATGATGGTGGTGGTGATGATGGTGGTGGTGGTGATGATGACGATGATGATGATGATGATGATGATGATGATGATGATGATGATGACGATGAAGATGCGCCGAGCGCACGGAGCACGAGCAGAAGTGGTTCGACAGCGCCGGCAAAGCCATGGCTTGGCTTCGCAGTGTCATTTCGGAGGGCGAGCCGCGGTGCTCGTGGATGCCCGATTTCATTCTTCAGGTGAGCGGGGAGATGGGCGACACCTTCCGATTGGCCACATGAAGCAGGACGCGTCCGTGGAGTGGTACCCTGATGGCATCGAGCGCATCACCCGGTTGGGCTTCCAGCCAGCAGTGGCGTCCTGGAGCAGCTTCGGGACCGGCCCACGGGCCTGAGGGGGCCCAGACACAGCGATACAGCAGCATTTTAATTCGTGCGCTTTCGTCACGTGGAATACTTGCAGGAAAAGCCACAACTGTGTCCGTGGGGTTAGCAAGACTCTGAAAGAGTTTGTTGGGACCGATGTTGTGGTTGGACTGCAGGAAGCTTCTTGGCACCAGAGCACGGGTAGAGGATACCACGGTTTCGTGGTGTTCGCTTGGGAGTGTTCGGAGGCCGCCTTCTTAATCCATAGACGTTGGGTGCAGGGCGTGACTGCGGAGCGAGCCGGTTCTTATTGGGCCGGAGTGCTAGTATACGACACTCTTTTCCTCACCGTGCATTTGCTCGACCACTGTATTGATGGTGGGAGGGGGGGGCGTACGATATCCGAAATCATTTCTTTCGTTAGTTCGCTTCGTCAGCAATATTGCGACAAGAGTCTCAAAGCGGTGATGGGCATTGATGCGAATTGCGCTCTTCTTCCCAATTTGGACGGGTTGACCGGCAGCGTGGTTTGTCCACCAGCGGTGAGCCACACACTGAACATGCGTAACGTGTTGTTATCTCTGCTGGGCTCTCTGGGGCTTAGGGCTCTGAACACTTTCGCACGGGAGGGGCTCGACTCGCCCGGAGAGGGGCCGTGGACTTGCGGCGCAAAGCGGCGCCTCGAGAGGAGGACCCAAATCGATTACATCTGTGTGTCTGATCTAATCGCTGGGCTGAGCCAGTATCGATTCTCACCCGAGGTTTCGCTCGATCTGATCATCGTCCTGTTCGTTCGCGCTTGCACTTGCCCCAACCTCAGGTCCTTCCCCAAGCTCGAGCAGGACGTGTGCGACTTCCAGACGTGCGTGCTCCAGAACGGGTGACGTACTTCCAGGATGGGGTCGTGTCGTCAGGCTTCCAGTCTATGGATTTGGCTTCCCTACAAAATATGGTGGTCCGCGTGGCCAGCACGGTACCTCCGCGGCTGGGCGGGAAAGATCCTTCCAAAGTCGCAGACTCCGTGGCGAGAGTGCGAAAACTCATCCGCAAGCTCGCTGCGGCTGGCACGGACAAGACATATGCAGTTAATTTACTTCGTCGACTGCGGCGTGCGAAAGAAGGGTCTAAAGGTGCCGAGTCTTTGTCCAAGATCTCGCTGACCAGCAAGAGGGGCACGCAATTCCCTATGATGTTGGAGGTAGGGGCGCCCATTGCTGACCGGAAGGCGTGACTCGAGGAAGCCCAGAGGTTCGGAGAATACCGATTTGGAGATGATCTGAATGAACCGCCAGTCCAACAACACCGGTTACAGGCGTTGCAGGCTCAGCGGGCGAACCGCATTTTGGACGGAATTCAGGAACGGAAGATGACTTTATTGACTACGAAGGCCTTACGGCCGGTGCCGCCGACCCTGGAGGGCGACCCATGCGTTCTCTAATGTGGCGGGGGGGGCCTCTTAGGGGTATCTTTGGGTCTCGTGTGGGGGGGGGTTCGTGTTGGGGCCGTTGTTGGCAATCGTGAGGCTTTCTCGGGAGCGCCTTTGGCCGACGACGACGACGAATGGAAGACCATCGACGACGACGACGACGACGACGACGACGACGACGACGACGACGGCGGCGGCGGCGGCGGCGACGACGACGACGACGAAGTTGACGTGGGTCGGAGTCCTCAGGGGTGCTTTTTGAGTCTCTTCGGAACGCTCTCGGGGGCCCTCTGAAGGCTAGTTTTGGGGCCTCTTGGGGGCATCTTGGGAGCCTCTTTGGAGCCTCTTGGGAACGTGTTGGGAAGCTCCTGTGGGCCTCTTGGGGCTTCCTGGGGGCCTCTTGGGGGTCTCGTGGTGGCCTCTTGGGGGCATCTTGGGACTTCCTGGGAGCCTCTGTCGCCGAGGGCTCGTCGGGTCCCCCGTCTGGGCACCTTGTTGGAGCCGTTTGGGGAGCCTCTGGGGCCATCTTGGAGGCATCTTGGGCGGTCTCGAGGCTCTCTTGGGTCATTTTGGGGCTCTCTTGAGGCCTCTTGGGGTATCTTGGGGCAATCTTGGGGGCATTTGGGGCCGTCTTGGAGCGTCGGCGAGTTGGAACGGCGAGAACGCCAAAATCGGTCAAACACTTTTTAAAGGAAGTCATTGATTTGTCCCTCTTCGTGCCCTCTTGGGAGTGCTCTTGGAGACTTCTTCGAGCGTCTTGGCAATCTCTTGGGCCGTCTGGAGGCTACTTTGGCGTCTTCGACCGATGGTTCGGCGATTCGGGACCCTCTGGAGCCGTCTTGGAAGCCTCCTGGGGCGCTCTTGGCCAGTCTGGGGGCTTTTCTAGGTCCCGGGACATCCCGGGGGGGATGCGCATTTGCCCCCCCCCCCCCCCCCCGGACCTCCCCCGGGCCCCCCCCCCCCCGGCGGGGAAGGGATCAAAGGGAAGGGGCTTCCCTTCGACTCAGCTACGACGTTGCTCAATTTCGCTTTGCCTTCGACTCAGCTACGACGTTGCTCGATTTCGCTTTGGTTTCGCTTTGGCTGGCGCGCCTGAGGGGAGGGCGACGACGACGACGACGACGACGAACGGAAGAGCATCGACGACGACGACGACGACGGCGACGACGGCGACGACGACGACGACATTCACGACGAACGGAAAAGCATCTTCCACACGCCGACAGGGTCGGCGGATCTGATGTTCTGTAGGGGGGGGTCAAACTGAAGCTGAAGAGCGCGCCGGGCATAGCTGGGGCCACGCCGGAATTGTTCAAGGCGCTCCCATATGTCGTGGCCGTCAGGGTCTGGCAGCTTTTCGTGCAGCGTCAATCTGGGATTTAACAAGACGACCCTCCGAGTTTGAAATCGATATTCTTCGTGGGGATCCCCAAAACCAGAAATGCCACCACGCTCCAACTCTTCAGGTGGATTGGTTTTCTGGCTGTGTTCCTCAAGTGGTACCTTCAAAGCTTACGACTTGCACTGCGGGGCCAGATGCGGCCATCGGTGGTGCAGACTTCGGTTTCAAACCAGGGCTGTGCACGGAAGACCTTGCGTCCGTCTTGAAAGAGGTGTTGATTTTCTCCACCATTTGGGGCAAGAAGTTGTACATCGCATCACAAGCCGTAGCGTTTGCATTCGACAGTATGACCCATCAGTCGGCATGTGATTCGCTTCCTGCCCGCGGGGTCAGAGGGGGCACTCTTCTGAACATCATGAGCGAGCTCTCCACGTGTACGGCGTGCATCTCCCTTCCAGGAGCCGGGGAGACATCCGCCTTCAGCTTCAATAGGGGTGGCAAGCAGGGAGGGCCCGACACGCCCGACCTGTTCAACGCAGTGATAGAGTCGACGGTCGAACCCTTTGCTCATGAGTGGACGAGCGCAGGCTACGGTTTCGAATTGGAGCGGAGCGGCCGACGGATCAATCGTTTGATTTGGGCAGACAACATATGGCTGCTCGCTGAAAGCCCAGGACATCTACAAGGCATGATTGCAGCGCTGACCACGGCCTTAAGTCCTGTTCGCTTGTTCTGGAAATCTTCCAGGTTGCATGTCTTGGCCGCCGGGGCTGCCGCTGGAGAACGGGTTGGCGTGGTCACGATCGCCGCTGGCGCGGAAGCTGTGCCGCGTTGCAGCGTCGAGCACATGGAAGCTTTGGGCAATCTGCTGGACGGCAAAGGCAGCGCCAAGACTATGGTGGACCATAGGCGACGCAAAGCAGAGCAGCTGTTTTGGGTGCGCTCCAAGCAGTTTCTCGGACCAGGAGCCGCGTCAGCTAAAATCGAGGCATGGTCAAGAAGTGTGGCCGCAAGTGCACTGCATTGCAGAGGCTGCTGGGCGGTTGATAAGACACTGCTTCAACGTCTCCGTAGATGGGAATTACGCTGGGCGCGCAAAATGCTCGGGATGAAACGGAAAATGGCGGAGGGGACATGCAGTTCAACCGCCGCGCTGCGCAGTTGATGCCCAAGTGGTTTGGCGCACTCGGCGCGCGCGAGCTGCACGAGAGAGTTTTGCAGGCGATCCACGCCAACGCTTGGGGAGAGAGCAACCACAACGCTGGAAGACCAGGCGCCGACGACCTTCTGGGAGAGATTCGCACTGCTCGAGGGCGGACAGTGCGGGGCGCTATCAAGAGCGCCCCGCACAAGAAGCGCAAGCTACAAGGATTTGCGCATAGGTAGAGCAGGGAACATCACCGAGTGGGAGGGCGCCATGATCAAGGCGCACGGGCGTACTTGGCGCACTGACGCCAGAGGCACGACCGGTTCAACCACGGAATGGAAGGCGCGGGCCAATGAGTTCGTCCGCGCCAGATGTGGGGATTGGGCACTGCCGTCACGGCGCGCTCCACCAACGTGCCCAGCCAGATCGCGGTCGTCGCCGGCAGTGCGCCCAGGCCGCGCCGAACGACCCGGGTCGTGGCAAGAGGTGGCACGAGGCTTCGAGTTCAAAGAAGGTTGGGCTAGCTTTGGCGGCAGATTCCTCTGCGTGGTGGATTGTCAGCCTCTGCGGCGGATCGCATGCGGACACATGCCTCTTCGCGGCGACGAATTACGACCTGTGTTCACGAGGGTCACACAGACAATCATCAACATCACGGGCTCCGGGCGGCTTCCGCCGAACGACCGGGGCGACCCCGTCAGGTGGATGGACAGGAGCCGCAATGCTCTCGCAGATTATTTGTGCAACTTCGCGACCGTCTTGGCGGGAGGTCCGCCAACCAGCGGGTGTCATACCACCCGGAGCCAACCGATTGGCATTCTCTGACGGAGACACTCGCAAAGATAGTTCAGTCTGTGCGTGGACGCTTGGAACCGTGACCGAAGCTGGATACGAAATTGTGGCGGTGACCGGCGTCTTTCGTGAGCCGCCCATGCATTCCTTCATGGCGGAGGCCATCGCTCTGGAAGGCGCCCTGGACGAACTCCAGGCGAGGGCTGGCGAATGTTGGTGATCTGATGAGTGGTGAATGCAGCGTTTCATTTCGGAGGCAACGCCTCCTGCCTCCTCCATGTCGCGCGCGTCTTATTGTTGCCAATTGTCTCATCATTGTTCAGGCTGCACGCTGTCTTTGGGTAGCACGTACCACAAGCATATTGCATCAGGGGTAGCTTTGTGAAGCTCTGTCCGCCACGCGAAACGAAACGAAACGATGATGATGATGACGATGTCGATGATGATGATGATGATGCTGATGATGATGATGATGGCGATGATGAGGATGATGATTGTGGTGGTGATGATGATGTTTGTGGTGGTGATGGTGATGATGGCGGTGGTCGTGGTGATGATAATGATGCGGATGATGGTGATTATGACGGTGCTGACGAAGTGGGTGATGACGCTGATGACGGTGATGAAGGTGATAATGTTGATGATATTGATGATGGTTGTGACGATGTTGATGCTGCTGATGATGATGATGACGATGACGATGCTTCAGCTGATGCTGATGATGGTGGTCGTGGTGATGGTGATGATGATGGATGGTGATGGGGATGCTGCCGTTGATGATGATGGTGGTGATACTAATGACAATCACCGTGATGACGGCGGTGGTTATGGCGACGATTATGATGATGTTAATGGTGGTGGTGATCATGAATTTGCTGATGACGATGAAGACAATGATCGTGCTGATGCTGATGATGGCGATTGTGGTGTTGATGATGATGGTGGTGGTGATGATGATGGCGGTGGTCGTTTTGGTGATTATGAGTAGGATGCTGGTGTTGATGATGAAGATTATGATGATGATGTTGATGACGATGGAGTTGATGACGGTCAGTATGACGATGACGATGCTGGTGCTGGTGATAATTGGGATGCTGCCGGTGGTGGCGATGTTGACGGCGGTGGTGGTGGTGATGATGATGATGGTGATGAGAATTGTGATGATGGCGACGATGATGAAGACTGTGGCGGTGATGATGGTTATGACGGTGATGTTGATGAGATGATGATGATGATGCTGATGCTGCTGCTGGTCATGATGATGGTGGTGGTGATGTCGATGAAACTGATGGTGTTGATGGTGGCGATGACGATGGCGTTGGTGATGATTACGGCGGTGGTGATGTTGATGCTGATTGTGATTGCGATGATGATGACGATCATGATGATGTTGATGCTGCTGCTGATGATGGTGATGGTGGTAGTGGTGAAGATGGTGATGGTGGTGATGACGGTAGTGATGCTGATGATGACGATGATGACGTTGACGATGCTGATGGCGATGATGATGCTGGTGCTGATAGTAATGATGATGGTGGTGGTGGTGATGGTGATGAAGATGATTGCGGTGGTGGTGATGATGATCACGACAATGATGGTGATGACGGCGATGATGTTGATGATGGTGGTGATGATGGTGATGGGGATGCGGATGATGATGACGATGATGGTGATGATAGTGATGGTCATAGTGGTGGTGATGTTGATGATGATGATGATGTGTATGCTGTTGGTGTGGTGGCAATGGTAATGATGATGATGATGATGGCGGTGGTCGTGGTGATGATTATGATGAGGACGATGGTACTGGTGATGACGATGTTGACGACGAGGGTTATAACGGCGATAATGACGATGCTGGTGGCGGTTGTAGTGTTGATGATGGAGGTGTCGGTGATGGTGATGGCGGTTGTGGTTGTGATGTCTGTGGTGATGATGAAGATGATGATGATGCTGATGATGATGATGATGATGATGATGACGATGGTGGTGGTGGTGATCATTATGACGACGAGGATGCTGCCGGTAATGCTGATGATGTTGACGTTGATGTCGATGATGATGCAGCTGTCGCTAGTGATGACGATGACGATGATGATGCTGCTGATAATGATCATGATGCCGGTGATCATGGTGATGCGGATTACAGTCGGGGCCCTGAAGAAGGAACCCTTCTCATTGGGGAGGGGCTCCGTGTTCCTTAGTTGTTTCGCAGTTTGCCTTAGGTTTTTCTCAGGTTTGCCGTGGTGCAATCGAAGTTCAATGTGTGGAGAAAAGGGGCATCGTTCCTTTTTTAGGGTTCCTTAGGTCAACGCCCCGACTGTATGGTGGTGGTGATGATGATGGTGGCGCTGATAGTGATGATAGCTGTGGTGCTGGTGATTCTGATGAGGATGACGATGACGATGATAAGGACGACGAGGATGATGCCGGTGGTGGTTTTGATGATGATGACGATGATGATGAGGATGGTAATGGCGATGATTGTGATGATGGTGGTGGTGCTGATTATGATGACCATGTCGATGGTGCTGATGATGATGATGATGATGATGATGATGGTGATGGTGATGGTGATGGTGATGATGACGATGATGACGATGATGCTCGTGGTGGTAATGGTGGAGATAGTGGTGACGATGTTGGTAAGGATGAGGGTGAGGGTGATGGTGATGGTGCTGCTGATGATGAAGGGGAGGAGGAGGAGGAGGAAGAGGAGGAGGAGGAGTAGGAGGAGGAGCAGGAGCAGGAGGAGGATACTGATTGTGGACGCATTGGTTACATAACAGCTTGGGCCGTCTGTGAGCAGTTCGCTCAGCAGGCGCATGCCGTCCGCAGGAGCATGGAACGCTTGCTGCGAGCTCATGGGCATGCCTTTCCTCGACACTACCCCGAGCACATTTTACACATTCGCCGCTGTGGTCACGCACAAAGGCACACTCAAGACATTGCTGTCGTCGTGGCATAAATAACACCACCTGTCAGGCTACCGCTATCGGTGGCCCATGGGGCACTCTCCAGTCTCAGCTGATACTTGGGCTGGTGCGCGTAAGCTGCAGCCGCGAACGCCTCCCAGGCCACGTATCCACAAGGGCAAGAGCTGCGGCAGCCTTTGGCCCTGTGCCGACAGCTCTTGGCGCAGTATGCTCACACCAAGAATTTCCTTCGTAGTATGGGGTGCAGAATGGCGTATGCATTACGAGTCCGTGTCACATCCTAGCTCCGATGGCAGCTGCATCCTTGCCGCCTGCATGTTGAAGGGGACGCAGTGCGCTCTTGTCCCAAGGTCAGCAGCTTCGCGCGCAGTCCACGCTGGAAGCAAAGCGTGTCTGCAAGGTTGACCCAGTGCGTTGCGCGCAGATGTAGGTTGATTCTTCGTCTGCTGGATGGCTCACGCGTTTGTTCCCCCTCTTTGTAGAGGAAGCAGACGCTTGCATCTGTCACGTTGGCGCTTGTGGAAAATGTGCCGCTAGCGGATGTGGGGGGAGGCTTCGGCGAGGAAGAAGAGGCGCGAAGAGGGACGGGATGCAGGAGGGGAGTGGCGCGGGCTGCCCATATAGCGCATATATATATATATATAGACATACGTATGTGAACGCATGGGTATATATTAACTATGATGGATGGAGGAAGCGCGAGGTAGGGAGGGAGGATGTCCGCCATTGATGTTCTGCGGTAATCGACGTCGGGGTAGGAATTGTCGCTGGGGTCGCGGTGCGCCCAAGCCAATCCCTTGTCTTGTTTGGTGCAAGTCTATCTGGCCATCGTACTGTCGCGTGGACAAGTGCAGCGTCGCGTGTATGTCGTCACGTATTGTTGTCACCGTCGCTTGGGTGGATTTGGTGTTGCTTGGGTTCCAGTGGTGCTTTGACGACTAGTGGTGCGTGTGTTGGGTGTGGTGGGTGCTGCTGGGGGATGTCGTGTTGAAGGTTGCGGGTGTGGGCTTCTGTGAGGTATTGTTCGTATTGTGCTTGGTGCGTTCATGCAATGGCGATGTATTCGAGGAGGCTTGGGCCGCCGATATCCTGAACGAAGGTGCGGCCTAGACGGCTGACGTCAGTCAGTGGGGGTGGTCTCTTAATAGTGTGTGTTTTTGTGCCAGGTGGTGCTTTGCTCGGGAAGTAAACCTGCGTGGACGCGTAGGTTTGTGGCGCTAGCTCCCTGATGGGGATCTCTTATAGCCACTGTTGTGCCCTGGCGTCTTCGCATGGTGGGCAAACAATGAGGGTCTTGAGAATAAGTGGCGGTGGGTGAGTGGGTGCCATGTGTCGCGCCATTGGTGCCGAGATGGTGCTGGCCGTTGTAGGTGGTGCTTTTGGTGTAGGTGTTGCCGAATCGGTGGTGGGGTAGTGTATCGGTGGTCGCCGTAGTGGTTGGTTTGCTGCAGGTGGATTTGGTGAGGGTGTTTGTGTTGTCGGTCGTGTGTCGCGCCTATCGTTTGTCGGGTTGGGCGTAGTCGCGTTGTCGTCGTCGCTTAAGCTGGTGTATATGAGCGTGTGCTGGTCGTGTATTGCAGGGTTGTGTGTGCAGTCGGGTTGCAAATCTTCTGTAAGAGTGGCGTTGTGTCTTATATGCATACTGGCCAGTCGTAGCGCATGTTGTCGTTGTCGTTATGGCATGTATTGGGCCACTGCGGGGCCTTCTGTTTGGCGTGTATGCTGCGGTGGTTCAGTGGGGCAAGGCTGCCTATGAATAGTGTGTGGAAGTGGCCGCTGGTGGTGACTACTGCTATTATGAATGTTTCGTTATCGCGGAATTGACTGGCAAATGTTGCCGTGTCGTTGCCGAGTGGAAGTCGTGTTTGCTTAAGTGTGGGTTTCTAGGGTGGACGGTACATGTCGGCATGTATTGCGTGCTTGGGTATGAAGAATTTGCTTTGCTCCGTGGGTGGAAATTTGTAAGTGGAGGATGCGGTAGGCATTGTTGTTGGTCTTGGCGCAGGAAGAACCATTGTTATACTTGCCCTACTTGTGCCAGCCTAGCAAGGGTAGGTGGCCGTTTGGAAATTGGTAGGCGTAGGTGGTTGCGGGGTCATGGTAATAGACGGCATCGTGCCATCGGTCGTCCTCGTAGCCCTCGGTGTCCGTGTCCCTGGCGTCGCGTGTGTATGTCGCACATCCGCTGGGGCAGTGCATGTCATGTCCTTGTTGTGGGGCCAGCGCTGTGAGGTAGAAGTCCTGCGTGCCTGCCTTGTCGCATAGTTAGTTTGTCCCATGGGTTGATTTTGTCTGTGTTACTGTCGAGATCGGGCGTGTCGTTGGCAGGTATGGTTGCTGCAATGTCGATGTCGTTGCCCCATGGGGTGTGGGGCGCAGGCGGGGGGGGGGGGTGTGCTGCTGATGTGCTGTCTGTGTCGGAAGTGTAGGCACGTTCGCCTTGGGAGGTGGTGTGGGTACTTAACTGGCAGTTTGTGGTGGCATATCTTGCTTGTGTTTTGAACGTTGCAAGAGTTGCACGGGTTGAGGGCGAGTCGTGTCGTTTTCAAAATGTGGTTCTCGCATGGGCGCCGCGCACATTCGCCCTAAAATTCGCAAGCGTTTCACGGATTGATGGCGGTCCCTGTTCAAAACGTGGTTCTCGCCTTCGCGCCGCGCACATTCGGTTGTAATTGTTGCAAGAGTTCCATGTATCCCCATGCTCAGCATACCAGAAATAGTGTTTTGGAAGGGTCCAGGATTTCGCGGGTGCAACGTTTACGCTGGCTCGCGGCGTTGCAGTCCCAGGAATGGCGTTTTGGCACGATTCAGGATGGCCAAGACGCAACAGTCAGGTTGGTCCGTGGCGTTGGAATCCCGAGGTCAATGTTTTGGCATGCCTCAGGGGCTTCAAATTGTTGTCTTCCAACGAGGCAGTTCCCTCAATGGAAATGAACCGTTGTGGTGGCATAGGACGAGGGAGCTTGGGGGAGAGTTTATTCCAACATCGTTGATGACTTATGGGTTCACATTGGCCCTCCTCCTCCACCTCCTCGTCCTCCTCCTCCTCCTCCTCCTCCTCCGCTGTTCGAGGAGTGGAGGACTAGTTAGGAGAGACGAGAAAACATGAGGTGCGCTGCCCTCAGTACATCAGTGCTGTCACCCAAGACGGCCTCTCGGGCCTCCACGGCCTGGGGAGCACCCCGCCGCCTCAAAACCGCGCGGGCTGTGCGCGGCCCCGGCCGCCGCCCTGCAGCAGCTGGGGCGCAGGCCGCCGCCGCCGCGCCTGCGCCGCTCCTCCCCTCACTGGTTGTACGGGGTGCACAGCGGCTTGCTGGGGTCGATGCTGGCGTTCGCCACCACGAGCCCCACGATCAGGCCGTACAGGCCGAGGGCCTCGGCGAAGATGAGGATGAGGATCATGCCGACGAACAGGCGCTGCTGCTGAGCGTTGGCGCGCACCCCCGCGTCGCCGACGATGCCGATGGCCAGGCCGGCCGCGAGGGAACTCATGCCGACCGTGAGCCCGGCGGCGAGGTGCGCGTATCCGAGGTAGGCGGGGTATCCGGCCGCGGGCGCCATCTTGCCGTTGATGATGATGGCCGTGATGAGGCCGTAGATACCCAAGACGCCAGCCACAACCACGGAAATGATAGAGCGCACCAACAGATCGGGCCGCATGATTCCCATGGAGGAAATGCCCACGCCCGACTTGGCAGTGCCGTATGCCGCGCCGAAGCTGGCGAAAACAATGGCGGAGGTCACCCCCATGAAGCCGAAAAAGGCGGACGACGGGTCGCAGGGCTGCACCATGGCGCCTGAAGCTGGGCCCGAACTGTCGGCGGGCGGGAAACCGTCAGCTCCCTGAGCATTAAGGGCAAATTCGGGCAGCAGCCCGCGCAGGCTGCTTGAGCTCCTCTCTCTCTCTCTCTCTCTCTCTCCTCGTCCTCCGCATCTCCTCTCGGATAGATGCACGGCTTGACGCCCGCCCAAATTGTTTGTTCTTAGGAGCCGTGGAGTCGAGTGCGTATACAGAACGTGGTCTGGCTCCATTGCAGGAGCAGGAAAAAAACTCCTCCTCCGCCGCTGTTCGAGTGTGATCAGTTTGCTTTTCGGAACCCACAAGTATCCCTGGGCTCCTACATAGATGATGATACGATCCTCACGTTTGGGGAAGAAGAAAAAATCATTCGGGATCTGGTTAGAGCGGCCGATGATATGAAGTATATCTTTCAATTTCGGCTGGGAGTGCAACCAGCTGCTGACAAGGCATCGACTTTTGCATCTTCTCAGCGCGTGGCTGCCCGCTTGGCCAAGAAGCTTTCCCGCTACTGCCCGTCTCTCGCCTGCAACTCGGCCATCTCGCTGGGCTGCGACTTAGCCCCAGGACAGCGCCGGGCATGCAAAGGAGGGCGCACAAAAAGGAAGGCTCGTTTCAAAGATATGAGGACCCGTCATGGATTTATCCGATACTTTCGAAAGCAGTTGCCCAGGGACCGATCTCGCATGAACAAGATTTACATATGTGGGGCCAGGCCTGCCGCGGGCTACGGGTCCATGGTCCTGGGAATGCCCGATCAGGAACTCAACGGTCTCAGGAGCGTGCTGCTCTCAGGTCTTTCGCCAGCGCATAGAGGTGCGTCTCTCACGGCAAAGGTTTGTATCCATGGAGATCCTGCATGGCTTCAGGCGACGGCGCCTGCCAGACAATGGTCGACCAGCTTGTGGAGAAGTCTGACGACGCCGTCCACCAGCCCCTTCTCTTTCAGGGATCACATCAGGCTCTGGAGGAACCTCGAGGCTCAGGAGTTACGTCTGGGACCAGCTGAGTGGAGGAATTCTCGGGGACCAGGTCATCGAATGCTTCTGAGTTTAGACCGCATAGGCTGGAAGGCACTTAGTTTTAGTAGGTGGCAAGATGATAAGGGCAATGCTGTTGATCTGTTGTACCACAGCCCAGCCATGGTTGCCAGCCTTTTGCAGTCAGGAGTTCAGAGATCCCATGAGAGGCGATTGGCGGCGAGTCTCCCCTCGTTTGATGGTGTGCGTGTGCGCGTGTGGATCCCCTCCGCCCCCCCCCCCCCCCCTCCGCTCGAAACGAACCGCGCCGCGAGCAAAATATTGGATCTGCTCTTTTTTTAAGGGTAAAAAAAAGGCTGCTGGACGGCAAACTGTTTGCAAGAGTCAGGCTATATTTCAGACGGCTGTTGTCCCAAGTGCGGCCAACCTGATTCTATTTTTCACCGTCAGTGGTTATGCGATGACCCAGAGGTTGCAACGGCCCGCAGCGAAGCCGTTGAGCCTCATCTGATCGAGGCTTCCCGTAATTGCCAGCCCGCAGAGAGATTGTTTTGGTCTCGATTGGTAATGGCCCAGCCCGGTGATGACTCCTTTCCACCCTCGGCGGCGTCGGACCCCCTCCTCCAGGATGCGAATGGGCAGCCTTTGTCTCTCGAGGAGTTTGTAGAACGGAGTGAGAGCTGCGACTTAGCGGTCGACGGCTCGGCCACCCAGTGCCCAATTTTAGAACTCAACCGCGCTGCTTTCGCGGGAGTTTATTTAGAACCAGGGGGCGTTTACCAGGTTCGGACCCGTTGCATGGCCACTGTGTGGCCAGTGTTGCACCAAACGCCCCAGGCGGCCGAAAATTTGGGCCTGGTCACTGCTTGTGCTTTTAGCTCGGGCATGCGTTCCCCTTTCAGTGATTGCAAAGGGGCCGTGCGTTTGCATAACCTCTCGGACGAGGCGCAGCTCTGCCCGCGGGAAATGTTTGCTGGCTTCCGTCGTGCCGCGCAGCAATCTCCTGGATTTGATGCCCTGGGGGAGGCCCAGCATGCGCCCGCCCATCGGTCGGATGCTATCATACAGGCCCTCCCCCCAGACCAGAAGCGAATAGCTCTAGCTAGCCAGGGCGCTGATCGCCTGGCTAAGTACGCCCTCTCGCTTCATCCTCAGCCTGCCCCTGCTGATCTGGAGATGATGGATAGGCAGGCGCAGGGCCTTCGTGCGTGTGCGCTGATGTTCGGGAAGGTGCTCTCTCTTTTTTCCTAAGCTGTACTTTGAGAGACCCCCGAGGGAGAAGAGGTTGCCTAGAGTTCCCCCCCCCCCCCGCCCGATTGGCATGATTGGGAGGAGCTCAGTGGTGACCGACTCGCTTTCAGATGTAAGAAATGTTTCAGGATTTCTTTTGAGGGCGAGTCCCGCCCGATGAATGGTTGTGCTGGTTTGTCCACGGCCCTGAGGCGCCTCCAGGGTGCTGAGACCGAGAGACAACATCAGTTGGGTTTTGCTATCCTGCACAAGACCCAAAGACCGCTGTTTTTCTGCTTTGCCTGCGGAGCATACACCAGCAGGCGATGTTTCTTGCTCGGCCAGACCTGTCTCAAGAAGCTGAGCACTGCGGGAGAACAGGTGCCCACAAGACTTCAGTCTGGCCTCCACCCTCATTACAGAAAGAATCCTGAGGGTGATGACTTGCTGGCGCCTGCTAGAGCGCCGTCGAAGTCGGTGCTTCTTGCCCCTCCAGGCCCTCTCGCTGCTGGGTCGTCTCGCTTGGTCGACCCTGACCGTTTGCGAGCGCTGGCAGCCCGAATTCAGGCCAAGGAGGAGGCATCCAGGCGATAGCTGCTGCCTGAAGCTGACGTTATGCCGCAAGGTCGTCCCGTCCTCCTCCTCCTCCCCCTCCTGCTCCTCCTCCTCCTCCTTATCCTTCTCGTCCTCCTCCTCCTTATGCTCCTGCTCCTCCTCCTCCTCCTCATCATCATCATAATCCTCATCCTGCTTTCCCTGCTCCTCCTCCTTCCTCCTCCTTCCTCCTCCTACTCCTCTCTTCCTCCTCCTCTTCCTCCACCTCCTCGTCCTCCTCCTCCTCCTCCTATCCTTCTCGTCCTCCTCCTCCTCCCTTCTGCTCCTGCTCCTCTCCTCCTCCTCCTCCGCATCATCATCATCAACATCATCATCATCATCATCAATCATCATCATCATCATCCTCATCATCATCATCTCATCATCCATCATCCTCATCCCTGCTTCTCCTGCTCCTCCTCCTCCTCTCGCCTCTTCCTTCTCCTCCTCCCCTCCTCCTCCTCCTCCTCCCCCTCCTGCTCCTCCTTCTGCTCCTGCTCCTGCTCTCCTCCTTCCTCCTCCTCCTCCTCCTCCTCCTCCTCCTCCTCCTCCTATCCTCCTCCTCCTCCTCCGCTTCCTCCTGCTTTTCTCTTCCTGCTCCTCCTCCCCCTCCTCCTTCTCCTTTTTCTCTTCCCCCCTCCTCGTCCTCCTCCCCCCCGCTTTCCTCCTCCCTGTCCTCCCCCTCCTCCTCCTGCTCCTCCTCCTCCTCCTCCTCCTCCTCCTCCTCCGTAGCCATTTTGGCTCAAGCCCCTCTGGCCCGAGGTGCGCCCACACCTCGGGCTTCGCGCGGCAGTTCCTCAGGGGGGCGCAGCCGCGCGGAGCCAGAATGGCAACGTGAGGGTGATAGGCGAGAAGTTTCGGCCTTGAGCACTGTCGGCAGCATTGCAACGTCAGTGGCGCCGTGATTTGCAAGGCGGAATTGGAGTACGCCGTGATCAGCAAGGCGGATTTGAAGTACGCCTAGATGGCGACCAAGGCCGGGCAGCGCAAGTTCTTCGGCATCTTGTCACAGCTGTGGACGGGATGTCCTGACCGGCTTCGCGCGGGTGTGCGTTCCAATGGTGGCAGGCTTGGCTGCGCCATCCCCTCCCTCCTTCTCGGCTTGGTTCTTCGGGGTGCCATGTCGTGGGGAGGTGGGGGGCGGGGTGTCTGTCGGTGGCATCGTGCGCCAGGCTGTGTTTCCCTTTCGCTGGGTGCGAGGGAGTTCGGTCCATTATATGTTCCATGTTCTCTTCTCCTCCTCCCCCTTCTCCTTCTCTTCTTCCTCCTGATTTCCCTCCTCCTTCTTCTCCTCCGCCTCCTCCTCCTCCTCCGCCTCCTCCTCCTCCTTCTCCTCCGCCTCCTCCTCCTCCTCCGCCTCCTCCTCCTCCTCCTCCTCCTCCTCCTCCTCCTCCTCCTCCTCCTCCTCCTCCTCCTCCTCCTCCCCCCTTCGCCTCCTCCACCTCCTTCTCCTTCTCTTCTCTTCCTCCGCCTCCTCCTCCTCCGCCTCCCTGTCTTTCCTTCTCCTCCTCCTTGTCCTCCTCCTCCTCCTCTTGTTTCTCTTCCTCGTCCTCCTTTTCCTCTCCCCCCACTTTTCCTCCTTTCAAGATATGACTCTCGCCTTAGCGCCGCGCACGCTCGTGCTAACCATGGGCAAGAGCTTCACGTACTGAGGGCGGTTCCTTTTTAAATGAGGCTCTCGCCTTAGTGCCGCGCACATTCGTTTTAAACATTGCGAGGGCTTCACGGATTGAGGGCGGGCCGTTTTCGAAATGTGGCTCTCGCCTTAGTGCCGCACGCATTTCTGTTTAACAGTTGCAAGAGTTTTACGGATTGAGGGCGGTTCCTTTTCAACATGTGGCTCTCGTCTTAGCGCCGCGCACATTCGTTTTATACATTCGTAAGGGTTTCACGGATTCCCATGGCCAATGTATAAGAACTTGTGTTTTGGAAGGATTCAGGATTGTGCGGGCGCAACAGTTACGTTGCTTCGCGGTGTTGAAGTCCCACAGATGGCATTCGGGCACGATTCTGGATTGTCAGGGCGCAGCAGTCTGGTTGATACGTGGCGTTGAATCCCGGGAGCAATGTTTTGGCACGCTTCAGGATCTTCAAACGGTTGTCTTCCAACGAGGCTAATGGAAATGAACCGCTGTAAGGGCTTGCGAAGAGGAAGCTTAGAGGGAGGGTTCATTCCGACATCGTTGATGATTCTTGGGGTTACACTGGTCCCGCTCCTGGTCCCACTCCTCCTCCCCCTCCTCCTCCTCCTCCTCCTTCTCCTCCCACTCCTCCGCCTCCTCCTCATCCTCCGCTCCTGGTCCCAATCCTCCTCCTCCTCCTCCTCCTCCTACTCTCCTCCCCACCTCCTCCCTCCCTCCTCCTCCTTCTCCTCCTCCTCCTCCTCCTCCTCCTCCTCCTCCTCCTCCTCCTCCTCCTCCTCCCTCCTCCTCCTCCTCTCTCCCTGCGCCCTCCTGCTCGGGCCGCTCCCCTTGGAGTGTGCGCGCCGCCGCCGCCGCCGCCCCTCGCCCGCCGCTCTCTCGCGTCCGCCTGCCGCGCCTCGGGCCCGAGCCGCCCAGCCTCGCCTCCGCGGGCGCGGCCCCGCCCTCGGCCCTCGGGCGGCGCCGCCTGGGGCGAACCCCCCCCCCCCCGGGTGCGCGGCCGGGCGGGGGGGGCGTTCGGATCCCCAATGCCGGGGTCGAAGGACACTGCACGCCCTCTGGGAGGAGGAGGAAGGGGAGGAGGAGGAGGAGGAGGAGGAGGAGGAGGAGGAGGAAGAGGAGGAGGAGGAGGAGGAGGAGGAAGAGGAGGAGGAGGAGGAGGAGGAAGTCAAGCTAGGTGCGCTCGCGTCATACCTGACATCCTACCCCTCCCTCCCATCCCTTACCATGGCGTAGATCCCCTCTCTACTCGCACAGTCGGATGTCGAGCAGGGCAATGACCCCGAAAGGGTACGCGATGCATTGTAGAGCACGGCATGGCATGGCGTAGAAGAGCACCGCAAAGCATAGTATGTCACAGCATGGCGTGGCGTGGCGTAGTGAAGACTTGCATCACAAAGCTTTGCAACGCAAAGCATGGCATCGAACAGCGGCCCCGAACATAACATTGCATAGCATGGCGTTGAAGATCAAAGCGTAGCGTGGCATAACATGACGTGGTATTTAAGCACTGGATATGACAGCTGCAGCTGAAGGCATGGCATCGCGCAGCGGAACGCAACCGAGCATTGCATTGCATGCCGTGGCATGGCACGGGAAATGACGCCAGCGCTGCAGCGGGAGCACGATTCGGAACCAGCGGAAGCGCGGAAACGAGGCCAGCACTGCAGCGGGAGCACGATTCGGAACGAGCGGGAGCACGGACATGAGGCCAGCGCTGCAGCGGGAGCACGATTCGGAACGAGCGGAAGCCCGAAAATGAAGCCCGCGCCTCAGCGAGAACATCATGTTGAAAAAACCAAGCGAAAACCCAACTCCGGGAAATCCTGTGCGTTAAGAAACAGTACGCCGAGGGGTGCCCGCTATCTTCCGCACGCCATCAGGGGATGGAGGAGAGTAGTATTCATATTGTGTAATTGTAGAGGAGGAAGAGGAGGAGGAGGACGAGGATGAGGGGGAGGAGGAGGAGGAGGTCTCGGCAGGGCTCGAGCTAAACGGTTTTTTGGGCGATTACGTGGGCCGTTTTCGTCTTGATCCTTCTTTGTGGCAAAGGCGGAACAACGACAGGCACGAGAGAAGCTGAAAACAACACGAACACGGCAAACGTTGTTAACCCCTTTTTGCGCGGAGGGTGGGGGGCGTTCGGATCCCCGACGCCCGGGCCGAAGGACATTGCGCTCTCTCTCGTCGGAGAGCGATGGGGGGGAGTGAGGGAAGGGGCGGGCCCGGTCAGAAGGCTCGGAAGTCCCCCTGGCCTTCGAGAGGTCTGGTGGGCCTTCCCCGAAGACGCAGAACACCTCTCCGAAGGCCGGAGGGCTTCTGAGAAGGCCGCCGCCTTCTGAGAAGGCCTTTTGCTTCTCACTCTGCCTCCTCGCTCGCCGCCAACCCTGTCATCCGAGGCCCGAAAATCATCACTTCACTAATTTTGGGCCCCAGGGCCCACAGAGGCCCCAGGGGCCCCAGATTAGTGAAGTGATGTTTTTTTCCTACGTAAGGACCCCGAAATTCATCACTTCACTAAACCGAACCCAGGACGAAAGTCAGGGGCCGAATTGCTGCTGTGAAGCCACATAGGCCTCGTATGTCAGGTGCGGAAGAGGTGGCGGTACCGCTGCCGCGACGTACCCTTCCCTCGTCGCCATGGCTGGCTTCGCCTGGAGATGCTGGCCAGAGCGCGTCCCCGGTGAGGTCCAGCAGCAGCGGGATCCGTACTTGTCGTCCCCCCTATCCTCAGCCAGCGCGAAGGGGGGTCACCACTAGTCTGGGCCTCCCAGACGGGGTCGGAGTGGATGGGGTCGAAGGATCGCTGCATCGCCGATGCGGCGCGATGTGGATCCCGCTTAGCTTCAAGACGTCGTCGCCGATGCATCGCCGACGTCGAAGATGCAGTGCCAATGCATCCCTGATAGATCGCCGATGCATCGGCAATGCGGCGCGATCCTTCGACCCCATGTACTCCGACCCCATATAAGAGGCATCCCAACCGTGAAGGATCTTTAATTTTGATCCTCCCCCTGTTTTCTCGGAGGGGAAAACTCGTCCCTCCTCTTCCTTCTGCTCCTTCTTCTCCTTCTCCTTCTCCCCTTCCTCCTTCCCATTTCCTCCTCCTCCTCCTTCTCCTCTTTCTCCTCCTCCTCCTCCGCCTCCTCCTCCTCCTCCTCCTCCTCCCCCCTTCTCTTCCTCCTCTTTCTCCTCCTCCCCTCCTTCCCCTCCTCCTCCTCCCCACCCTCCTCCTCCTAGGCCGCTGGGTCGAGGTCAGGATTTTGAGCGACCGAACCTCACGCACACACGTACACCAGCGACGTCGCCCCCCCACCCGTAGGCCCGCGGAACAGTGGGGCCTGGGGGGCTTCCATGGCTGTCGCCCTTTTTTTGCGTCACTATGCGCACTTGCTACTACAACCCAATGGAAGCGGCCAGCCTGGGACGACTAAAAGACATCAGTTGCGAACTACGGAGTTGGGACGTAATATTGCTCAGCGGCACGTGTAGATGGGCGGGCACAGAAGCTTCTCAACACAACATCCTGTCGTACCACGATGCCATCCAGTTCGGAGCCAAGACAGGGAAGTGGACCAACAACAGTTGTGGAGCCGCCATTTGTATCAGCAAAGGTTTAGGACCCTACGTTGTGAGGGACATCTACCACCCACCGACAGCTTTGCAGGGGAGAGTCGCTGGGGTGAGACTCGCTACAGCAAAGTTCGACTACGCCCTATTTGCTGCCTGCTACGCTCCCACCCACTTGCAGTACTATCCCAAGTTGGCGGACTCCATCAGCCACTGGCTAGACGAACGGATCGACATATTAGGATGCCGCGCAACGATAATAGTGGGAGGTGACGTAAACAACGACTTCGGGTGCCAAAGGGACCTCGACGGGGGAGTGGTATGTAGTAAAGGCCCGGCAGTAGGCCCAAAGGTGCCCAAGCTCGAAATTTACAACGGACAGAGCTTTCGGACGATGTGTGCAGGGAACGATTTGAGTATAGTGACCACGCACTGTAACATAGGTCCTACATAATATGGGCACCCTGGGCACGCAAGCGAAGTAGACCACATTGCTTTACCCACGGGGCGTTTGGGAAATGTGGAGCACTGCGCGCCATTGCACGGAGCAGGACAGCGATTACAAAAACATGAGACCAGAGGGCACCGTGACCACGTCCGACTAGGCTTGACCATCTCCCCCCACCTCCTTCGCCCCCCCAGCTCCGACCGCGCGCTGACAGCAGGGACCGTGCAGGGACGGTCTCATGGAGTGCGTGCGGAGGGGGCGCAAGGGGGCGGAACTGTTCGACGCCATCGACGCGGATATCAGACAGGTGGGGGAGGCAGCATGGAAGGGGGCGCTGGCGCAAAACACACCACACAGCATCTTGGACTTATCCGGGGAAGCAATACGACGAGCCATGAACCGAGCTTTCGGAGCACACCCGCAGGATGAGCTCGACCGAATAGTCAAAACAGCACGTGCGTACCGGCTTGAGCTACTACGACGGAGGCGTATGATTCGAGGGCGATTGCGTGACGAATGCGACGACAGGGAGTACGGTCTTGTGCAGACTGAACTAAGAGAAGAAGTGACGGTAGCTCGAAAAACATCCAGAGGAAATTACATGAAACAACGGAGAGCAAAATTAGTCGAACTAATATGGGTGTCATATGAGCGCCGAAACTTTGCGAGCATGCATCGCCTACGAATACAGTGCCAGAGCGACGGGCGAGGCCCGAAGAAGAGGTATTATCCCACTCCCAGAAAAAGTTGGCCCAAAAGGAACTGGGGGCAAGAACGTAGCCGTCCAGTACTGGAGGGGGGACTGGGCGCTGTACCTCTGGATCGTGCGAGCGCACGCAGGGAGCATGTGGAACACGTCGAGGAATGCATATCCCCCCTCCCATGCGACAGCGACCTCAGAGGGGTGGTGGACAGCGCGGCGACTAGGCAGCCATGCTACGGCATTGCAAGGAAGCGTGCAATCGACGTGCATGGCCAGAGTGGGGACTACCCACAGGGATGACTTGGCTTCTCCCCGACCCCACTTTGCATCTGGAAGGCCCGACAGAGCGGAGTGAGAGGATGGAGAGGAAGGGGGTAGAGGCAGCGGAGAAGAGAGAAGACGAGGAGGATCTGGCGCACTACGCTACACGAGGGCGGTTTCGGAAGGGACGGCAGTTGGTGCAGAAGATGGGATGGCAGGATGGAACGGCACAGGGCAGAGGTGGAGGGGAGTGCGACTCAGAGCAACAGCTACTACTGTGGGCAGCACGATCCTATGACGCTGGAAGAAGTGAGCATGCGGGGATAAGAGTACCGAAGATGACGAGTCACACATGTGCGTACCAACCTTTATTGGACAGATTCCCCGAGCAATGTAGGATGACACAAGGTGCACCATTGGGCTGGCGCAGATCACAGGCCTTCCCAGCAGAAAAATCAACAACAACAAGGAGGGGATCCTGGTTAAACGCATATTGCACGTGTACGACTCGTTCAGCACGGCATGGCTTTCTGGTATCCCAAGGAGAGGAGAGCCCTCCCCCCCCCCCCCTTAAGGCGCAGGGGACCATGTCGCACTGATGTAGGGGGAGTGCGGTCATGTGTGCGCGTGCGCGGCGCAGCACAGTGGCCACCAACTACGACGATGCCAACGCATTTGCGGCCACAACTCGGGCACTCCATCGAGCAGTCGCGCTCAAACATGCCCATGACAATGACGAGAGGTTTGCGCTGGCAGCCATCGAACACTTTACCCTCGCGTTAACGGCGCCCGGCGGCCTAGTCGAGGTCGCCAGCGCCACGGGGGCCCAGATGGGCTTCACCCTTTGCCCAGGACAATTTAACGACGCATGCAACTTGCACGTCGCCCGGTGGTGGCGGGGTGGGGGGGGGTGGGGGGGTGGTGGGGGGGGGTGGGGGTGGTGCGAACGCGAGGGCCCGAACCATCGATTGCGCGACGCCATCATTCCAACATACGGAGGAACATACGACTTTGCCATCAACGCATGTATGGGCGACATTACAAGAACACACAACTTTACATCAGGTCTACACCACAAGGAAATCGAGGAGGAGCTTAACGCAACAACAGCAAAGCTGGCCACTACCATTGCCAGAGGGGGCTGGGGTCTCAACAAAAGGAAAAACAACCAGTTGGCACACCTGGCGGGGCCAGGAGGCCATGCGGCTACCAGGCGTCTTCGACGAAGCAAAACACTTCAGGGGGCGTATTTGACGAAGCAAAACACCAGGGTACCAGGGCCGCACTTCCCAGCAGGCCAAGGGCTAGCTGGCGAAGTAAGTCGACGTATAGCAGCAGTACGGATTGCGCGGGGACAATGTGGCATCGTCTGGACATCTGAGACACCACGACATATCAAAAGGATGATGTTCATGGCATTCGTATTAGGGGCGGCGCTCAGCGCTCTTACCCCTCTTACACGTAGGCGCCTCCGCACAGATGCACTGGGCAGTGGGCTTGCGACGCGCCTCAGGA
>CAUYUJ010010546.1:175664-183164 GCA_963575745.1 Prorocentrum cordatum
GCTCTCTCTGCCTCTCTCTCTCTGCCTCTCTCTCTGTGCCTCTCTCTCTCTGCCTCTATATCTGCCTCTCTCTCTCTCTCTCTCTCCCCTCTCCCTCTTCTCTCTATTCTCTCTCTGCTCTCTCCTCTCTCTCTCTCACTCTCGCTCTCTCTCTTCTCTTCTCTTCTCTTCTCTCTCTCTCTATCTCTCTCTCTCTCTTTCTCTCTCTATCTCTCTCTCTCTCTCTCTCTCTCTTCTCTCTCTCTCTCTCTTTCGCTCCCCCGACCTTCCATTCTCCAAAACTTTTGGTACAAAGTCTACTTTTTCCCACATTCTTCTAAATTTATTCGGAATCGCGCGTTCGAGCATGATGCGCAAAATAATCCAAAAATCTTTGAATAAAAAAACTAAGCACGCATTATTCTTCATATTTTTGGATATTTTCCATTCCGTGCAACAGCAAAGCAAATGTTAAAAAAAACCTGACGTAAGAACAAATGTATTAAAAATTGTGTTTAACATTAATATCTAATACCCTCATGTTTAAGAGTACCGTAGATTTACCATATATGGTAATTCGTATATAAACCATATATATATATATATATATATGTGTGTGTGTGTGGAGGGACACAAATACACAAACACCAATAATCGTCGATCCCAAAGAAAATATAGCAAAATATGGGAGGTGGGGGGACGACACAAACCCAGAACATAATATGGAAAGATGGGAAATATTGTTGTGTATATTTATTTGTGTGTCCCAGGGCCCCTTCGATATGTATGAATCGATTGGCAATCGAGCTGGAGATATGTGTTAACATCGCGTGCGCACTACCACACATCCTGAGTGCTCTTCCGAACCCCTTCTTAGGGAGGGAGGGAAGGGCAAGAGAGGCAGAGAGAGGGAAGGAGGGAGGAGAGATGCAAAGGAGGAGGATGGAAGGGAGGAGGAGGAGGAGGAGGAGGAGGAGGAAGCCGAGGAGGAGGAGGAGGAGGAGGAGGAGGAGGAGGAGGAGGAGGAGGAGGAGGGGGAGGAGGGGAGGAGGAGGAGGAGGAGGAGGAAGAAGAAGAAGAGAGGGAGGTAGAGAACGGCATAAGTGGATAATGAAACGGGACGTTCGAGAGGGAGCCGCATCGCGCTGCAAATTTCTGCCAAGGCCCGCCCCGTCCTCGTTCAAACTCGCACTCTTAAAAATGCGACCCCCTATACTTCTCGAGCAGAGAAGTGGTGATGGCGACAGGCTTGCAAAACTCTGCCATGTCACTGCACTGTCCTATCTCTGACTCGTCTGCGTAGGCCCAGTACGAAGAGGCCGAACCAAACAGGTTTTGCTGGTCAGTGCAGCAGTGGAGAAACAAATGGTGTTTGGGGTACCATCTGTAAAACGTTCCATACGGGCACACATGGATTAGGGAAATCCTGTGAAACGCCCTGTAAAGAGCGAGATGTTGGTGGGCAGCCCTACTGATTTCTACGTGGGATTGGGCAGGGTCATAGTTTTTCAGGGACTCGTAGACGCGGCACAGAGCAGTGACCATGTCATATCTCATGGTGTCTCGATCTGTCGCCATCGGGAAATAGTCAGTAAGCAAGTACGGCATGACTTCGAGCATTCTTCTGCCCTCTGCGGCCTAGAGCGTTCTGGGAAACACCACATGGGAGAGTGCAGGAGGAACTGGGAATGAACCAGGACTGGGGGGGAGAACGAAACTATAATTTAGTTAATCTCAGCTCATTACATGATGAGCTCATCACATAAAGAGCTGAGATTAACCAACCCTGCCTGCATGTATGTTTAGTTTGTTTTGTGGGGAGAACGAGTTGGTCCACCCGTGAAGCCTTGAGCTTGAGCTTCGGTGGTGCTGAACGCGATGCCCTGATCATTCCTATCGATAAGTGTCCGAACGGAGCTTGAATGTGATGTTGCTTGGCCGCCATTTTGACCAATCCGCATAAACGACCACATACGACGACGTGCCTGTCGAATGTCCCGCCCATGTGTGTGAAAAGCTCCCACATGATGTTTCCGAGAACGTACTTGACAATGCCCAGACATGAGCAATGCATAAGGTCGGCAACCACCATCGATATGTCAAACCCTGGTAGCCGAAACAGCCCAGCGAGGTGTCGCTGGTTGCGCAACGTATCATTGAGAAACTGCTCGTGCGATTGCAGCGTGCCTCTCCAATCAGCTGTCGGTGATATGTCACCTGGCTATACAACGGCATTATTAAACTGAAGGTGCGAGGAGTGGGACGTGAGAGGAGGGAAACATGTGTTAAACTGAAGGTGCGAGGAGTGGGACGTGAGAGAAGGGGAACATGTGGGAGCAGAGGGTGAGGAGTGGACGTGGGGCAAGAGAGATTACAGCAAGTCACGGTAGTTGCCGACGCATGCCAAGCATTTGAAACATACCCGTGTGTCGGGTCTGTCTCCTTTGTTCCACCCGCATAGGCCGAGTCCTTGCTTCAGCCACGCCCAGTCCCCTCGTGCCTGACATACGAATCCACGGATTCGAAATGGTGTGTTGCTCCGTTTAGCTCTCCACGTCCTGTCCGAATAATACACCGAATCATTGAACGGGACGCCGTCGTGGCGGCGCGAAGGCATACTGCCAGCTAGCCAGTGTCTGGCGCTCCACTCCAGTACATCCCACACCACCTAGGAGGCAAGCACTTAAAATCAAGCGCCAGCTGGTGGATGAGCTCTCCCTGCATCCTTGAACCCCCCCTCCCAAGTCAGTGTCTCTCTGTCTCTGTCTCTCTCTATACCTCTCTCTCACACTCTACCTGGTACGTATATATAAGCAGTATGTTTCGAGTGTATGTGTGTGCGTGTTTGTCTGTCTGTCTGTCGGTTTGTCGGTCTGTCTGTCTGTCTGTCAGTCTGTCTGTCTGTCTGTCTGTCTGTCTGTCTGTCTGTGTGTACGTGTGGGACGGTGCTCGCCCCCCTCCACCCCGCCTCCCATTGGAACTCAGGCAGCCTTGAACGTGTGACGGCCGTGGCACCCACATTGGCAGACCTTGGACTTTGGGAATGCGCAAATCCACCAGCGTTTTTTTTATCTGGGCCTGTCAGCAAGTTCCAGACGAACAGGAAGATCGAATCCCTCATGTTGCTCAAGTGTGGCGCCGAGTCACCCCAAACTCCAATACTGCCAATAGGTGCACCCTCGTCGCTGGAAACTCCCAGGCGCGCCAGCGCATGTGCTAATGTCTGGTGCAAAGCTGGCTGCGCTGGGTCGTTGCAGTACTCAACCTCCTTGCCTTCGGGGACCGTGTTCTCTAAAACTTCGTGGGGCAGCAGGAACGACAGCATCCCCCTCGTCTGTTCTCCCGTATCGCTGTTCCAAAATACAGCCTCGGCTTGGTAGAGCGGGGGTAATAGAGAACCACGCCTGAGCGTAGATGCCAGATCCCTGAGGGACACAACGAAAGCAATACTTAAGCCATGTGGCGTTTTAACTGCTCCAAGCAGTTATAACACCACATGGCTTAAGTTCATACGCCCACTGACCTTGACGCGTTTTTGGGATTCCGTCCAGCAGTCGCCAGCTTTGCTAGTCCCCCGCCGATTCTGTCAGAATCAGCTGCGTGCGCCCGCTCTCCAGCTAGTGCAGAAATCGCAGATATTCGACCCCGAGTGTACATGCCGATTGTCCACTTTTCCCCGCTGGACCTACGGAGAGTCGGGATGAGGGTAGGACGATGTAGCGTCGGGGGTAGGGTGTGGGCCCAGAGGGGGCGGGGAATGTGAATTAACATTGTATCAGGGTGACCGATTCGGCTTCTGCTTCTTCCGCACATCGCTAGAAATCCCCAGGCGGGCGTGCAGGCTGCGCCGTAGACCCATCAGAACTCTGATGATAAAACGGCTCGCGCAACGAACGCGTGCAGCCTGGGATCACGAGAAATCTATATACACAGAAGCTCGCTGGCATTTTCGCGCCACACCGCGCAGGCGAGTCGCCCACGTGCCTGCGTACAGCATCTAGCCGAGCGTGGGTTACGGCGTCTCCTAGGGCGGAGGCGTGAGCGCCCGACAGTCCGAACGACGACCTTGGCGCCAGAAAACTCTAACACATCTCACTGTTTCGGCATCTTCCACCTTGGCGATGCCGAAACAGCTGGAAGTTGTTGACAATTCCCTCTAGAGGGAATTGCCAGCACCCAGCTGTCAGAAGAACAATGTTAACATGACGTCAGAAAGCGTGTAAGAAATCACCCTGCTTCGGAATCTCCCAAAGCAATTGCTTTGGGAGATTCCGAAGCTGGTGTGCTCATATTTAAATATGAGCACAGGAACAGCCCACATAGCTGGGGGGGCGGGTGTGACAGGGCGGCGACAGCTTAAGTTGCGGGGGCGAGGTTGATGTGATTACCCATTTGGGTAATCACATCAGTTTCGTCCCCGAAGCTTCGCCCACACAGTATTCCTGCAACTCGGGTCGTGGAAACCCATGCATCTCCAGAACCCCCCCTTGCCCTCGTCGGGCCACCCTCAGCCGAAACTGAGATCACACGTCCTCGACATTGGAGCTCTTGAGCGCCATCTTCTTGATGTCATTCCACGAGTTCTTGATGAACCTACGGTCGGGGCGGCGTGGCGCGAGAGGTCAGCAAACGGTGGCGGGCATCAAGAGGGGAGTCGAAACTTGGGTGACATGACGTTCAGATAGCGGGGGGTGGGGGTAGGGTGAGAGGACCACTCGATCGATTCAGCGAGTTAGCGGGTTGCGCACAGAGGCAGCGCCAGCGACAGTGTCTCGAGATTGAGCGTTCAGTGATATCAGCGTGCGCAACCCTGTTGTGGCCTGAGGCCACATACCGTCGGCGCCAACGAGACCCGAACGAGCGCATGCCCCTTGGCACTCCAGAAGGTGAGGGGTCTTTAGTTTCAGCGCCAACTGGGGGGGGTCGCCTAACTTCCCGACGCGGCACGCATGGGGTTCGGACCCGCCACAGAAATGGCATGCCCAACATTGTTGGGGTGGGGGGGTTCCCCAGTCGCGTTGGGCATGCCATTTCAATAGCAACATTATTTGGGGCAGGTTGGCAAACGGGCTATGCAGGGACGTAGCGGTAACAGGTGCGAAATGCGAAACAGCGTTAACCGAGGAGGCATACAAGTCTTACATACTTCGTGGTGGTGCATTTCCAATGCAGGAATACAGGGACAAGACGAGTGAGTGAGGGCGCATGGGCTGACGCGGGGAGGAGGGGAGAGGGATGGGCGGTGGTAGCGAGGGAGATGGATGATTGATGCATGGCCGCAGTAACAGAACATCATTGACGCCAGATCTCGTTTGCATAGTGGTTGGGCTTTTGGGAGATGGGTAGGGGCACAGAGGGGCGGCCGAGTGAGCGAGAGATCGAGAGAGAGAGAGATAGAGATAGAGATACACAGAGAGAGAACGGGGCTGCATCGATAGGAGGCGACAAAATGGAGCCAATCCCAGCCGTTGTTGCCGTCAATCCCGTCGCCCTTCTGGAACGCGGACTTGAACTCGGCGATCGCCTTCTTGCACAGATCTACCTCGGCCTGCGTCCAAGCCTTGCTCTCGCGCTTCCACGCCCACATGCCCTTCTTCATGCAATCCAAGTTCTGAGTCTGGATTGCGACCTGCTTCTTCAGATGGTCGACCAAGGCTTCGGGGTAGTTCTTCTCGCGGAGGCCGCGATACACCTCATCGGCCTGACGCGGTGCGGGGCGACCAACACATTGCATCCACATGCGAACTTTACACAAACAACGGCGCACGAACGAAACAGGCCATCAGAAACCACTCGCCAATACGAACCCAACTCCATGTTAGATGGATCGGTGTTGCGAAGCACATGCACCCTTGCAACGACCATGCACTGCGCACCGTGCAAAGCTCATACCCAGGCAGGGCGCCTAGGACGACCAGTCGGCGCATGACGAAACCAACCCGACATTGTAAAACAAGGATTGGTGGTAGCCTGGTCCAGCTCAGTCACGATGCTGTTGCAGTAACCCTGGAGCTCCGACAACACTTTGTCCTGGCGGCAGCTGGAAGGCAACGGGTGAGTGGACCACGCACGCTGGGATACAGGACGAGCTGGTTTAGGGCACTGGTGTACATCAAGTTTCTAGACGCATGAGGGGATGATGTGTATGCGAGGGTGGGCTGGAGTATGCAAACCCGAGCGAGCATGCAACACAGACACTAAAACGTGGCACAACCCGTCCTTGGCTTTCACACGCTCTCTCTGCTCGCGCTTGAGCCTCTCAGCGTCGGTCTCATCGTCAGGGGTCTCCGCGATGGCCTTGCTGCCCTTGGCACGCTTGGACTTCGGGGCGTCGCACGTGACGGCGGTGTTGGAGCCCAGCCGCTTCTGCTCCATTGCCTGGCGCGCGACTGTGCGCCTTCCTTTGCCGCACCCCCCCCATCGAATCGACTGAGCTGCATCTGTGGCTGTTGCGCGGTCAACCGTACCCACATCCAAACAAGTAAACGAGTTGCAGTTGCCGCACCCTCAATCTCACCCTCGCCCTGAAGCTGCATCACTCGTCCTCGCCCCCATCCCGTGGAGGTGCCTTCTTCACCTCCGAGTATTGGTCGGCAGTCATCTCCGCCTTGGTCTCGACTGTGCTCGATTCGTCCAGACCGCGCAGCTGGGTTGCCGCTCGTTTGGTGTCTCGAAGCGCCCTGCATGTCGAGAAGGGGGGGGGGCGGGCTGGAGATACCAAGAAACGGGTCAGCATCACTCTATTCGGTCTTTCAACTTCCCATTCGTCCTCATCATGATCAGGTCTCGCCCTCATCCTCCTAATCATGAGCCGTCCTCGCCCTCATCCTCCTCATCCCCCTTCCCCCGCAATGGCATGTTAGAGCCACCACGCGAAGCCATGGAATGTGCCAGTCTCACCTGCGACAGAGAAACGTGCTAGGAGCGGGAGCACGTCTATTCACATCCCCACCCTCCTCCACTCGCCCGTGCCCCCCCCCCTCAAAAAAAACGTCTCGCAAAAGGCTGCCGCCTTGCGCTCGATGGCTTTGCTCCACTTGTACTCCTTGATGCCCTTCTTCGCCAGCGCAGCGTACTGGGATGGCTGCGACTCCAGCGAGTTCGACTCGATGAGCAGGTCCGCATGCTCCATGTCGTTCAGGTACATGGGCCCGCCGAGCTGCGAGCGCGTCAACCACTCGATGGTGTCCTCTGTCTCGTCCTTGTTGTGCACCTGCAGCGTTGAGATTAGAGCAGGCCCACCTCCCTGCCGTTAACACTACCAATTCACGTCCCGTCACTCGCCCACTCCACCCCTTGCTTCCACCATACAATTGCCATGACACTTCCCTGGAAGCAAGCTGGGAAATATGCACCGTCGTGGCCGTGGTGCCCATGCACCCTCCGCTGGTCGGGTCGATGATGAACCTGGCCAGCCAGGCCCTCCGATCGTTGTCCTTCATGTTGGGATCTCCGTATTTTTTGCCATCTGCGCCGCCAGCACCTTTATTGAGCGAGTACGAGAGGGCCATGTACAACTGC
>CAUYUJ010010546.1:188164-213164 GCA_963575745.1 Prorocentrum cordatum
GGGGGGGAGGTGCAGGGGGGGGGGGAGGGCGACGTTTCGGACGTGCTCTGGAAAGCGCCTCAAAAAAAGGGAAATTGTAGCCTGCGCCTTGTCGCTGCCAGCTGTCAACAGGAAGATGCAGCGGCCACCATTGTGGGACGGAGTATCCATCAAGCGCATCGGCACGACCTGAGGAGTCGAAGTATTGAGCAACTAACGATGGGGATGCCCGTGAAACAATTGCTAGAAAGAGATGGGCGTACAGCTAGGGCTGCAGGGGCGAATATACCACGGGCGCGGGAACGAGACGACATGACACCAATCATATCTATAGACACGGGTAACATTCGAGTGAGCAGCAGATGCGACCTCTGACGTAACTTGGTCGCCTCCAGCATCTGGTGCACCACAGCTCTCTTTAGCTGCTGGCTTCTTGATGGCGGCTCCAGGACTTGCGGCGTCGGACTGCATTGGCGTGCTTGCAGCTGGCTTCTTGAGGCTGACCTTGGGCATGGGCTTGGCCGTGTGCTTGGGGGGCGTGTCTGTGTGATCAGCCAGCGCAGCTGCCAACTCTGCGACCTCCTTCCTACCGTAATCGTCTTCTAGAGCAGCCACTTCATCTCCAGCTGTGATATCCTCATCCTCCTCATCATCTGCATCTCCATCACTGTCGTCGTCGCTGGTTACACGGCTCCGCTTGGCTGGAGGGGTGGCGAGGTCGTTCTCGCATGTTCTTTTGCCACGGCCTTTAGCTTTCGGTTTTGGTGTTGCTTTTCCTTTTCCTTTGGCTTTAGCTTTAGCTTTTCTTTTGGGCACGGGGATCTCCTTCTCGGGTGCCACTGTGCCGTCCTGTAGACGCATCTTTCGTCAACAGATTGGCTGTTTAGCAACCGAAGGCGCAAGCTGGTGGGGGGAGTGGAAAACAAAGGGGTCGATTTGCCTAGCTATAGCCAAATTGACTCCCCTGCGTTCAAGGAGGAGGATGGGGAGGAGGTGGAGGAGGACGAGAGGGAAGACGAGGATGAGGGGGAGGACGATGGCAAGGGGGACGCTGACCCTTTGGTTTCACCCAAGGGTGAAACCAAAGGGAATCCATGCGGCTAGCATTCGGAGAGGGTCCTCACCCAAGCAGTCGTTGCGGATCACCAGCTCGGTCTCCACTCCATCGTAGTGCGTCGCCACCACGAAGCCCCTATGCGGCGCTCGTCTCAGTCCCCCCCCATCCCTCCATGACACATCAATTGCTCACACCTCCATGCTGTTTCAACTGCGTTGGAGATCCTATACATGACGGTCAATTCCCATCCCCGTGCTCACGGCCATTGCCATTGACAACATACGACCCTCCCTTCCCCCCTGCGAGCCTTGGCCCAGCCCTCAACTTCGCCTCCTTGGTCATACCGTTGGCCATCAGCGTCAGCGCCTGTGCAGCGTGCGCCGACCCACCCTATCTAGCGCGCCAAGGGTGGGGGGAGGTAGGTAGAGGGATGATGCAAGAGGGAGGTTTGAGGAGGGAGGAGGGGGTACCTACTGAGGGAGGGGGAGGGAGGGAGGGAGCGAGGGAGGAGGGAGGCGGGAAGGAACGGGAGGAGGGAGGAGGAGGGGGCACGCACGCCCGTCGCGCCTGGCGACCGTCGAAGTAGCGCGAGACGGCATGTGACGAATTTGGTGAGTCGTCATCCTCATCATCGGTCTCCGCTGCGTCCGAGCTCCTGAATGCAGCGAACGGGTTGGGCTTCTCTTGCCTCGCAGCGGTCGAGGGCGAGGGAAGCAAGGACACGGGCAAGAGTCAGTGGACGAGAGGCCGAGGAAGCGAACCGACCATCATGTATATATACATCTAGATGCCACACATAAATCGAGCAATACTGTTAGTGACACTGGTATAGCAGTGTCACGAACATTATTGCTCTATGCTGCCCGATGCTGGCTGGCCTGCGCGATGGCAGGTGCGTCCCTGGTGTAGGAGCGGATCCAGCCGCGCGACTCGTGCTGCTTATCTGGCGAGAGATCACCTGGGCCGGCTGGGCAGGGCGGGCATGCTCGCGATCAGAGGCCACGGACAAGGCGACACCATCGCCCTCGAGTCGCAAACGTTGCAAACAACTCTCCTCCAGAACCATCCCTCGCTCTTATCCCTAACTAGTGTCGGAAACAAAAACACGAACGTCAGGAAAACAAACATCAGAAAAAAAAACTGACGTCAGAAAAAAAAACCTGACATAAGAAACCACACAACAACAACAACAACACATGACGTCAGAAAAAAAACCTGATGTCAGAAAAAAAAAACCTGACATAAGAAACCAAACAACAACAATAACAACAACAACAACAACATCAACAACAACAACAACACATGACGTCAGAAAAAAAAAACCTGACGTCAGAAAAGAATAACCTGACATCGGACACCAAATTCGAACATGAATCCAAGACGCTCATGCTTGGAATTGCTGCGAAACGGCACGCTCTCGACTTCCCCAGCATCACCAGCAAAATATCCTGGATGCATTTCGGCATCTTCGCGAAGTGCCCCTTCGAGGCCTAGGAGGGAGGGGGGTGATGCTTTGCAGGCACGTGCTCGGGCGAGCCTTGGCCGATAAATCTGGGCTGGTTGGAAGGACGTGTCAGAGGGGGACGGCTAAGAGGTGCAAAAACTTGCACACCTCTTAGCCGCCTCCCTTCTGGCATTGACAAGAGAGAGATCGAGAGAGAGAGAGAGAGGGAGCGCTGGACAAGAACATGTCCTGGCATTGATCGTACTTCACCCGCAAGATGCTGCACATCACGCGGTAGCGGAAGGCGACCTGCTCGATCGTGCCCTCGGATTGTATTCCGCGCGCGGGCGCATGTTTCTAAGACGCTTCACTCAATTGGCCTCTCCTTATAAGGAGAGGCCAATTGAGTGCATACACCCCGTGGCAACCAGCCGAACGATACAATCCTCGACCTCGACTTGATCGATTCTGGATCGAGCGATCCTGCATTGTCCTACCAGTTCCCTCCAAGTCGTTCCCCCTCCCTCCTCCCTCTGCCTCTCCCTCTCTCTCTCTTACTCGTTGTGGTTGTTGTTGTTGTTGTTGTTGTTGTTGATGGTGGTGGTGTTGTTGTTGTTGCTGTTGTTGTTTTCTATCTCTCTCTATTTCTCTCTCTCTCTCTCCCTCTAGTTATACACACATATATCTAGATATCGCTCTCTCTCTCTCTACCTCTCTCTGCTCCTCCCCCTTCCTCAGTCCCAAAACAAGGGCAGCTGTCCTTCTCCGTATCTCCGAGCTCCGCCGCCTTCTTCATGAGGAGCTTCTTGAGCGTGTCGTCGTTGCACAAGTGCTCGACGGTGCTCCTCACGTCCTCCTGCAGGAAGTACCCGCCTATAGGCGTAACAGGGGTGGATGGCATCATGCTGGAGTGGGTCATGGAGGGGGTGAGGTGGGGACGGGATGGGGAGGGAGCTAGGGCGGGAATGAACTGGGCGAGGGAGGGTTGCCAACGACGGAGGAGGCAGGGCGACACTACAGCGAACGACGTCGTCCAGCCACGACGAAACTCCACGACGGCACGAACGAGGGGAGGGTGGCCGCCTCGCGGGTCCGTCTCCATCAGCTTCTGGAGGGTCAAGGCGCACGACTCCATGTAGCCCTGAGCGGTGGGGCGGCGGACGAGAGAACAGCATCAGCATGTCGGTGCTCGACATGCTGATGCTGTTCTCTCGTCCGCAATGGGGCAAAGGAGAATAATACGTTCACCGTGGCATTGCAATTGAGATGCGAAATGGGCGGTGCACCCCCCATTTCGCATCACAATTGAAATGCCGAGCAAGGGCACAAACACTCAACACACATGACCCCTAGATCATTCTCCCTGCGTGCCTGGTGGAATGCCCCCTTCATGTCTGTGGACGGGTACAGGTCGCCCGCCAGCACCCAGCTCAAGGTCGGCTTCAGGCATGGCCCCAGCACATCGCTGGCGCTTTGCCCCGCGGCGGGGGCCCAACACTTTGAGCGCCCCATGGGGGCAGGGGGTGCTCAACGTGTTTGATGGGCGGCGAGGTGTCACAGAGAGCAATCAAGCACGAGTTGCACACACCTCCTCCTCCTCCTCCTCCTCCTCCTCCTCTTCCCCCGCGTCTTCCTCCTCTTCCAAACTATACCAGCGATCCACTTCCTTGCTCATGCATGTTCCCTGCTAATTCACCTCAACTCGCCAGGTCATCGTTTCTGGATGGGCTGGTGGGAGATAGCCGCGATTTTTCATACACAGCTGTTTTCTTACAACGCTTTTTTCTTACATTCTATCTTTACACGCACATAGAATTCTTCAAAAAAAATGAAGATTTTCCTAAAAAACTTGATATATCGCTGAATTCTTCTTTTTTAATGGAGAAAACCTGTTTTGGGAGAACTGTATGAAGAATGTCTACGTTTTGCCACATTCTTCTTTCTTTTTTCAGAATGTCAAGATTTTACTACTTTCTCCAAAATTTTATGAAGAAGCGAAGGTCTGGGTCTCTCGCTCTCTCTTGCTCTCTCTCGCTCTCTGTCGCTCTCTCTCGCTCTCTCTCTCTCTCTCTCTATATCTCTCTCTCTCTCTCTCTCTCTCTCTCGCTCTCACTCGCTCTCTCTCGCTCTCTCTCGCTATCCCTCGCTCTCTCCCGCTCTCTCTCTCTCTCTCTGTCTCTCTCTGCTCTCTCTCTATCTCTCTCTCTCTCTCTCCCGCTCTCTCTCTCTCTCTCTTTCTCTCTCTCTCTCTCTTCTCTCTCTCTCTCTCTCTCTCTCTCTCTCTCTCTCTCTCCTCTCTCTCTCTCTCTCTCTCCCTCTCTCTCTCCCCCCCCCCCCCCCCCTCTCTCTCCACTTTCTTTATTTCTCTCTCTCTCTCTCTCCTCTCTCTCTCTCTCTCTCTCTTCTATCTCTAGCTCTCTCTCTCTCTCTCTCTCTCTCTCTCTCTCTCTCTCTCTCTCTCTCTCTCTCTCTCTCTCTCTCTTCTCTCTTCTCTCTCTCTCTCTCTCTCTCTCTTCTCTCTTCTCTCTTTCTCTCGCCTGTCTCCTCTCTCAACTCCCCCTCTCTCTCTCTCTCCGCTCTCTCTCTCTCTCTCTCTCCTCTCCCTCTCTCTCGCTCTCTCTCTCTCTCTCTCTCTCTCTCTCTCTCTTGCTCTCTCTCTCTCTCTCTCTCTCTCTCTCTCTCTCTCTCTCGTCACGGGCTCGTGAGATCAGCCAGGGTGGCTCCCCCTTGGGGCTCCCAAATGATGCCCCTGGCAGCGTTTTGTGACCATGAGGCTCTCAAGAGATACATGTTGGGGAGGCCAAACGGCAATTCTAGCTGAGGCGTCCCACCAAAATCGGCGCGAACGGGCTCGTGAGATCAGCCAGGGTGGCCCCCTTGGGGCTCCCAAATGATGCCCCTGGCAGCGTTTTGTGACCATGAGGCTCTCAAGAGATACATGTTGGGGGCCAAACGGCAATTCTAGCTGAGACGTCCCACCAAAATCGGCGCGAACGGGCTCGTGAGATCAGCCAGGGTGGCTCCCCCTTGGGGCTCCCAAATGATGCCCCTGGCAGCGTTTTGCGACCATGAGGCTCTCAAGAGATACATGTTGGGGGCGCCAAACGGCAATTCTAGCTGAGACGTCCCACCAAAATCGGCGCGAACGGGCTCGTGAGATCAGCCAGGGTGGCTCCCCCTTGGGGCTCCCAAATGATGCCCCTGGCAGCGTTTTGTGACCATGAGGCTCTCAAGAGATACATGTTGGGGGCGCCAAACGGCAATTCTAGCTGAGACGTCCCACCAAAATCGGCGCGAACGGGCTCGTGAGATCAGCCAGGGTGGCTCCCCCTTGGGGCTCCCAAATGATGCCCCTGGCAGCGTTTTGTGACCATGAGGCTCTCAAGAGATACATGTTGGGGGCGCCAAACGGCAATTCTAGCTGAGACGTCCCACCAAAATCGGCGCGAACGGGCTCGTGAGATCAGCCAGGGTGGCTCCCCCTTGGGGCTCCCAAATGATGCCCCTGGCAGCGTTTTGTGACCATGAGGCTCTCAAGAGATACATGTTGGGGGCGCCAAACGGCAATTCTAGCTGAGACGTCCCACCAAAATCGGCGCGAACGGGCTCGTGAGATCAGCCAGGGTGGCTCCCCCTTGGGGCTCCCAAATGATGCCCCTGGCAGCGTTTTGTGACCATGAGGCTCTCAAGAGATACATGTTGGGGGCGCCAAACGGCAATTCTAGCTGAGACGTCCCACCAAAATCGGCGCGAACGGGCTCGTGAGATCAGCCAGGGTGGCTCCCCCTTGGGGCTCCCAAATGATGCCCCTGGCAGCGTTTTGTGACCATGAGGCTCTCAAGAGATACATGTTGGGGGGCCAAACGGCCAAACGGCAATTCTAGCTGTCCCACCAAAATCGGCGCGAACGGGCTCGTGAGATCAGCCAGGGTGGCTCCCCCTTGGGGCTCCCAAATGATGCCCCTGGCAGCGTTTTGTGACCATGAGGCTCTCAAGAGATACATGTTGGGGGCGCCAAACGGCAATTCTAGCTGAGACGTCCCACCAAAATCGGCGCGAACGGGCTCGTGAGATCAGCCAGGGTGGCTCCCCCTTGGGGCTCCCAAATGATGCCCCTGGCAGCGTTTTGTGATCATGAGAGAGTGTGAGTGTGAGCTTAACTTATCTTATCTTATCTTGAAATCTCTTCTTATCATATCTTGTGCTATCTTATCTTATCTTGTAGTATCTTATCTTGTCTTGTCTTATCTGGTGATTATCATTGGGAGGAGGGAGGCGCGAGCGGGAGGAAGAAGGAGGAGGAGGAGGAGTGGGAGGCGTCAGAGTAATAACAAGCACCCCAATCCTTAGGATATGGGGAACAAGAACCCCAATCCTTAGGATATGGGGAAAAAGAGAGAGAGAGAGAGAGAGAAGACGGCACGGCAAGGTGCAACACTGACGCTCAGGTGTTCAGGTACCGGAGGTTGGAGGGGGCAGCGGTCGCCTGTAGAGTCAGACGGCTTAGATGGCACCAGCACTGGGCGATGCATCCCAAGGAACGCGGATCGGCAGTGGCCGCAGTATTCGGCGCACCACAATTAGACGACAGTCAGGGAGTGCAGCGACTCAGGGGCGGTGGATGGGTGGGCGCTAGTTATACCCCTTGGGCCCGCCAGTATCTAGAAGACCTCCAGGAACTTGCAAAGGTCGACGAGAGCATGGGGTGGTTCGAGACGAGGAGCTCGGATATAGTCTTACTACAGCAGGGAGCCCCAGAGCGCCCCGACTGGCTCCAGACGGACCCGAGGGCACTTTGCAGTCACGAGCGACATTGGGGCGTTCGTACTAGGAGGGAGGGGGCGCGGGGTGAGGAGGGTGAGGGGGAACTATTGAAACCGCACTGGTGTGATCACGTTACACAAGACGAACGGGGACGGGAGATGGCATGCGTGCACATATGTCCTGCCTATGCAGCGCTGGCTGGGCGTCGCCGAGAGACGCGCAGCGGGCGACCGCTGGTGGCGTCCGTAATCGTCACTAGCCAGTGCCCACGGTGCTGCAGCACGTTTGCCGACCGACGTGCAGCGGTGGACCGCTGCGCGCGAGCGGTACATCATCGCGGCATATGTCACAAGGATCGCTCCAGATGGTCCCGCGAAGTGCGTGAGCCCAACGCACTCATTTGTCGAATATGTAAACATGGGGCTCAAACACTTGCGGAGCTTCGGCAACGCGTCAGGGGCCACGTCGCAGGGCCAGACCAGATCCGAGAGCCCAGAGGCGAATCAGCACACAGCATCCACACTTCCTTCCGGCATGGGAGCCCAGGGCACTACGCGGCGGGCTGAGGGAAAGCAAGGGGCAGGAGGGCCGGACCCAGGAGCAATAGTCCGAGGTACCAAGGCGGCGAACTCGGGGCAGGGCAAGGGCAGCAGCGGCGGCAAACCCCCTGGCGGGGGAGGGGGGGGCGGCGGATTGACGGCGGAGCACAGAGACGCGATGAAAGCCCCCCCCCAGAAGCTAGCCCTCTAGAACAGCGCGGCGATCAGGGAACTGAGCAACGTCGCAGGCGACTTCTGGCTGGTCTGCCTCGCGAACGACGCCGCCCAGTCCAGCCCGGCCTCGCGACGGGGCGCGAATGCGGGCGCATGGCCAAAGAGCACGGCAAGGGCCGCAAACTAGGACCACGGCGTGGAGACACTGAGCAGCAAGTCATGTGGAAGGCCTGATCGAGAAGACGACCGACGAAGCAGCCTCCCTTCCAGTCCATATGAAGCCAGTCCTGGCCGCGCTGAAGGAGTTCACGACGACGGTGAGCGGCGCGTGGGGGATGCAAGTCATGACCGAAATCTTCGCGCAGTTCAAGGTGCAGCCGCCATGCCAGAGCGAGGAGGCGATGGGCGGCAGCGATCGGACGGCGAAATTTGCGCTCGTCAACGCCAGCCCGTGCTGCAGGGCGGCGCCCCACAAGAGACGACGAGGGCCAGATTCAGGCGTTGCTAGAATTTCAGGCGGCGATGTTCAAGCAGGCGATCAACGCATAGCCCACCAGGGCGGGGCGAAGAGCATCGGGGGGGCCCAAAACGGGGCTCGAGAGAGCCATCGAGCGCCAACTCAACAAGAAGCGTTGAGATCGGACCACGCAGAGGACCAGAGGCCCCAGTCCTACGCCGCAGCCCGCCATAGCCCACAGCTGCTGCAGGCCCCGCGATGTCCAACAGCGTCAGCCCCGCTCGCCGGCCACCAGCAGCGCCGCCAGAGACGAAAGAGGAAAACAGAGCAATGGAAATTAGTCAAGACCGATTACGATTCCAGGACCTGAAGAACAGAGCACAGCAACACGGTGGGTTCATGGGTAATCCAGTACGCATTGCCAACTACTGCAGGGACATGCGCTCTAGGGGCTATTGCGCAGCGACGCAGTAACCGACGGGGGGGGGGGGGGGCTTCTACTACCCCCCCTGCTATTCGACGAGAGCCAACTCTCGCCCTTCCCCCCGGCCCGCCCCCGCACGCTGCAGACGCCAAATGCTCCCAGAGGCCCCTGGGGCAAGTCGCACAGTCAGGGACGACGCTGCTATGTGCGACCATTTACGGTGGACTGTGGTAATTGGATGTGCAATACGAGTACTACACCACGGCAGACAGTCAGACTAAGGAAACCACTGCAACAGAAAGAACTGAGCTCACTAATGTCACTGAGGTAACTACGACCACGGTCACCACTACGGTCCCTGTGCGTAGCTCTTCCGGCTCCAACGTCACTGAGCCGTTCCAGGACAGCGACGCGCAGGGCCACCCCCAACAGCGATGGACAGCCCGACGGGCAGCCGACATATGGAGGGCGCGGGCATCGTCAGCGCCGAGGAGAGCGATAACCAGCAGCTCCGACAGCAGCGGCAGCAGCCACTTCCTCCACCAGTTCTCGCGCAGCGCCCTCAGTGCCGCGGAGGACAGGGCGAGCAGGTAGTCGGCAGCATGGAGCATCGCCTTAACATCGCGCACTCCAGTATGCAAGCCACCAGCTAGATCTTCAAGCAGTGCAACGACCCCGTCCAGACGACGATCACCGTGCTCCAGCGTCAGCAGGAGAGGCTCACCGCCAGTCGTGGACGGCTGAAGTGCTCTCGCAGCGAGAACGTGCACGAGGAGATGGAGCGAATCCAAGGCGTCGAGATCATGACTCACCAGCTGCAGGAAATCGAGCATGCGACCCAGGTCGGCGCAGAGTTGAAGGACTGCGCGGAAGATGCTCCGAGGCTCATGAAAGGCCCATTCCCATGGGAAACGGACTACGGCCGCAAGGAGGACGACGAGCTCGAAGGATGCTACACGAAATGGTCGAAGAGCAAGCACGGGTTCGGATGCGACAACGCCGACGAGAGACAGCATCCCGTCCCTCTGACGCCAGCGGGAACCGCTCGCCAGAGGCGTGCGTCGTGCCACCTGCCGTCGGCCTCAGTGCAGGGGTGGAAGACCCACTACGTGCTGATGGAGGCGCCGATCACCAACAGGGTGAGCGGCGACGCCAGGCTCACGAGCGAGGAAGTGGCCACTGAGGCGGGTTGGGGGCTCGGCGCAACAGAGCTAAAGTGAGTGGCGTACGCGCAGAGGTAGCAGCCAGCTCCTCGACAATCGACTATCGACGCAGCCTGCCTAGCCTTTCCCAGCCGCGGCCAGTGCGGCGCAGCACTTACATATTCAAGCAGCAGCAGAGATATCGATATATATATATATATATATATGTATATATAGAGAGAGAGAGAGAGAGAGAGAGAGAGAGAGAGAGAGAGAGAGAAAGAGAGAGAGCGGGCTCGATCATCAAGTGCCAGGCCGCCTCTCCCCCCTTCTTCTTTCTTGCCTCGTTGCAGCCGAGCTTGCTTGCGCTCGCCTCCTGGGCGAACCTCGCACCCTTCGAATTGATGGAGGCGCCGACCGCCAACAGAGTGAGCGGAGCGGAGATGCCAGGCTCGCGAAGACAGTCGCCTCTAAGAATGGCCGAGGGTTCGGCGTCTCAGAGATAGAGTGAACGGTGCAGCACAGAGATCGCAGCCAGCTCCGTGACAATCGCGTCCTTGATGCAGCCTGCTATGCCGTCTCAGCCGCGTAGCGGAGTGCGGCGCATTCGCGCCAGCAGCAGCAGGGATATCGGGGAGCGCGGGAGAGAGAGAGAGAGAGAGAGAGAGATAGAGAAAACAAAAAAAAGAGCCGGCGAGATCAACAAGCATCAGGCCGCCTCCTTTTTTTTGCTTTGTTGCAGGGGGGGGCAGGGGGAGGGGTGGGGGGGGTGGGGGCCCTCTGAGCTCGCCGCCCGCCAGTCGAGGCAGCGGCAGGCTCCTGTCTTCTCCCCGCAACTGTTCCACGGTGCAGGGGGCCCTGCAGCGGGGCAGCGACGCGGGGGGCCCGCGTAGGCAGCCCCCCGCATCGCCTCCCCCCAGGCAGTTCCTCGGGCCGACGAAGGACGACTAGAGGGGCTGCTTCCATATGATTCCCAGGGGCCCTCCCAAGTTTCATTAGAGGCTTGAGCCCATGGACCTCCGAGGGCTTCCTCCTCCTCCTCCTCCTCCTCCTCCTCTCCTCTCCTCCTCCTCCTCCTCCTCCTCCCTCCTCCTCTCCCCCTTTTCTTCTTCCTCTTCTCCTCTCCCTCCTCCTCCCCTTCTCCTCCCCTCCTCCTCGTCCTCCTCCTCCTCTCCTCTCCTCCTCCTCCTCCTCCTCCTCCTCCTCCTCCTCCTCCTCCTCCTCCTCCTCCTCCTCGTCCTCCTTTTCCGCACCCCCTGCTGCTCCTGCAGGCCAGCCGCAGCTTGGGGGAGCTGCGGTCCTCACCCCTCCCCCATCGGGGGCATCCGTGGGCCTCCCGTTGTGCCCCCCGTCCCTGAGGGCTCTCGTCGGCGCGAGGGCCCCCCTCCGGGGCGGCAGGTATCCCTGCACTTCGGGGCTCAAGAGACGGGCGTCGATGCAAACGGGGGTCAGCCGGAGCGCCAGATCTTGCGGGGTCCCGAAGGGCCAGGGTTGCATTGACCCGGGCTTGCGTGCAGGATCTTGCAGGATTTGGCAGGGTTCTGCAAGGCCCCGCTGACCCCTGCTTGCACTGCCCCGGGCCAGTGCGTCCCCGAGCTCCCCTTGCCGCGGCTGGACGCGAGGCGCTCCAGAAAACGGCTTCGCCTTCGAGGATCGAAAGGGGTTCGCCTATCTTCCTCGGCGGAGGGTGGCGGAAGGGCGGCGGAAGGCGGCGCGGAAGCCGCGCTCGCCAGTGGAAGCCGGCGGAAGCAAAACATGCGTCCCCGTGAGATGGCAATTTTTGGGGGTTCCGGTTCTCTGGAATCCGCCCCGTGCTCCTGCTCCTGCCCCCAAGGAGGAGGAGGACACCCTGCTGCGGATCCGCACGGCCAATGGCCCCGTGGGGCTCCGCCAGAAGCGGGAACCCGTCGTGCTCCGGGTCGAGAGGCGCGAGGAGACGATCAAGAGGGATTGGATGCGCGGCCGAACGTCGGACGAGTACCTCGCCGCGGTGAAGCAGGCGATGCTCGTCGCCGCCGAGCAGATCAAATCCGGCCGGCTTGCGCCCGATCCGGGCCCCACCTCGAGGTTTCTCGCCGTGCTCGAGCTCCCGGGGCCCTCCACGGGCCCTGGGACCGTCAAGAAACGACTCGGAATGAAACGCTGGTCCCTCATGCCAAGCATGATGCTGCTGCTGCTGCTGCTGCTGCTGCTGCTGCTGCTCTGCTGCCGCCAATGCTGATGGCGATGTTGACGATGATAATGGTTATGATAATGATGCTGCTGCTGATGATGATGTTGAGGCTGGTGATGATGATGATGATGATGATGATGCTGATGATGATGATGATGATGATGCTGCGGATGGGTACGATGATGAGTATGACGAGATGGTGATGCTGCCGTTTAGGATGATTGAGATGTTGCTGTTGTTGATGGTGGTGATGATTATGGTGAAGATGATGATGATGATGATGACGATGCTGATTGTGATGATGATGGTGGTGATGATTATGAGCAGGTTGATGATGCTGATAATGGTGGCGATGAAGCTGGTGGATGCTCTGATAATGATGCTGATGACGATGATGCTGATGATGATGGGGATGATGATGTTGATGCTGCTGATGATTTTGATGATGGTGGTGGTGATGATGATGATGATGCTGATGCTGCTGCTGGTGATGACGATGATGCTGATGCTGCTGTTCATGATGATGCTGCTGATGCTGATTAGGATTATGATGCTGATGGAACTGCTGATGTTGCTGCTGCTGCTGATGATGATGCTGATGATGATGATGATGGTGGTGGTGGTGGTGGTGATGATGATGATGATGGTGGTGGTGGTGGTGGTGGTGGTGATGATGATGATGATGATGATGATGCTGATGATGCTGATGATGATGATGATGATGGTGGTGGTGGTGGTGATGATGATGATGATGATGATGATGATGATGATGATGATGATGATGATGAGGAGGAGGAGGAGGAGGAGGAGGAGGACGAAGAGGACGAGGAGGAGAAGCAGGAATCGGAGGAGGAGGAGGAGGAGGAAGCGGAGGAGGAGTAGGAGGAGAAGGAGGAGCAGGAACAGGAGGAGGAGGAGGAGGAGGCGGAGTGAGGGTAGTGTACGACGAGGGGGTGAGAACGAGGAGGAGGAGAGCCCAACTGCGTGCGCTGTTACGCATGTCGCGCTCGAATCGAAGCCTCGCGAGGGACGCGTGCGGGTCTCCGCTGGATCACCTGAGGCATGCGAGAAAAAGGGGCTCGGTTCGAATCACAGACGGCCGCAGGAGTCGGTGGGCTGGAGCAGCCTGCTCAGGTCCCCCGAGGTCTCCTCGAGGCCCCGCCGAGGCCCCTCCCGCGAGGTCCCCCCGAGGCCCCTCCAACCTCGCAGGGCCTCGGGTAGACCTCGGAGGAAGAGCAGCGAGTCCTCGGAGGTTCCCCGAGCCTCTGCCGGGCTCCGGTGCCGATCGGCTCTGAAGGCGCTCCTCGTGTGAGCTGCTGGCCCGGGCCGCCCTCGGAGATCGAGCAAGAGTCGATCGATGATCGATCGAAGGGTCCGTCGACGAGTCGATCGAAGCATCGAGGATGAGGATCGAAGGATCGAAGATCGAACAGCAGTCGATCGACGAATCGATCGAAGCTCTGCTCCCCCACGCCTCGACGGGGTCCCGTGCCGGGCACGGCCCGCGGGCTCGGCAGGAGTGCTTTTGCGGCCGCCGGCGCCGCCAGTGATATAGGTGCGCTGCGGGCCCCGTGGGGGTCCTCTCGGGCCCGTCGCGCGGAGGGGCTCCGACGGCCAGGCCTCCGCCTGGTGGACTGCGACCAGTGAGCTGTTTCAAGCAGTGGCGAAGCGTCCCGGCTCGCCTATAGCCCCACTCAACACGGTTCTAAGAACCTTTTGTGGTTCCCACGAAGTGTTCTCAGAATTCTTCTGGCTGGGACTGTCTTGTTTGTAACCCATCGGGTTTGTGTTATAAGAACATTTTTTTTTCTGAAAACCTTTTTGGGTTCTAAGAACATTTCGTGGTATGACTATAGGAATGCCGGGACGGTCGGTCCCTGCTCATCTGTTCCCCATTCTTCCTCTCCCTCGCCCTCCTGCTCATCCCTCTTCGCCCTTGGCCTCGCGCCCTGGTGTGAGCTCTTTGGGGCATCATCGCGCACTTCTGTGCGGTGCGGCTCGCTGAGTAGACAGGGCCCCTGTTTTGGTCAACATCCCCTAAATTGGGGTCCAGCGGAAGGATAATCGGTATAACGCTGTGTTTCCAAGCCGTGTTGGTCGTCAAGTCCCTCCCTTGATCATGGTCTGGCCCCGTACTTTATGTCCCATCCTATTTCAAAGCGAACGCGCGAGTCTCGCCGAATGGAGCCCTGCGTGATCCGTTTCCGTTCGCGTTTAGGGCCAATGTGCGCGATTCAGTTCGTCGATCGGAGTTGGTTACCTCGCAACTTTGGCTGGACCCGCAAGTTTAGTATGTGGGGAGAGAGGGTCTGCGGCAGTCTGTGATGGGGCACACGCCTGCGGCCGAGCCAGAGCACTCTTGTCTTCTTTGCTCCTAGGGCTGTCGGGTGAGCATACGGAGGCACCAGGTGTTGCAATGTCCTCCTTTGGTAAGTCGCCAGTTCGGATTTGGCCAGGGGAGGAGGAGGAGTTTCCACAGGCCCTCTCGCTAGTTTTTAGTGTTAGCATCATGAAAGCGTGAGGTCGTGGTGTAGCCGCAAGGTGCAGACCTTGCTAGCTAAACTGTACGGCTGATGTCTTTCGTCGTGAAAGCGAGACCGAGAGAGATGGACAGAGAGAGAGAGAGAGAGAGAGCGAGCGAAAAAGAGAGAGAGAGAGAGAGCGAGCGAGCGAGAAAGAGAGAGAGGGAGGGGAGGAGGAGCAGGAGGAGCAGCAGGAGGAGGAGGAGGAGGAGCAGGAGGAGGACGGGGGAAAGAGGACGAGAAGGAGGCGGAGGGGGCGGGAGAAACGGCCATAGGGTCGGGAAGAGCCTCGTATGCTTAGAGTCTACACCCAGGGCTCGGTGGATTGGCCGATGCTCGGGATCCGGTGTTTTCGGCTGGTGCTGCAGATCCACGGACCCACCAGGCAACCATCGAGAACCTTCTCAATTGGAAGCCGCCGCCCCAAGTGGTCGAGGGAGGCAAGCACACTCTGCAGAATGTCGACAAGTATGACCGCAAGAGGGAGATGCTTGTCAAATTCTCCAAGAAGTTCTGCGTTGCTGCAGCGCAGAGGCGGGTGCGTAGCTTCATCATTGAAGGCGGGAGTGGTTGGCTCCTGTATCCTCCTCCTCTTCCTCTTCCCCCTCTGCAGCCCTCCCACTCGTCATTCTCCTCCTCTCCTCCCCTCCTCCTCCTCCTCCTCCTCCTCCTCCTCTTCCTCCTCCTTGAAGGTGAGAGTGGGGAGCTCCTGTATTATAGAAGTACAGATCCGAACGCCAAGCTGAAGGATGCCTACAAGCTGAAGGACGCAGAGTGCGAGATCGAGACCAAGGTTCGGTCGGCCAGAGATGCCCCTCGTCCCGCGCAAACGAGGGAGGGGCGACGAGGGGGAGGAGGAGGAGGAGGAGGAGGAGGAGGAGGAGGAGGGGGAGGAGGAGGAGGAGGAGGAGGAGGAGGAGGAGGAGGAGGAGGAGGAGGAGGAGGAGGAAGAGGAGGAGGAGGAGGAGAAGGAAGGACGGTACTTGTAGGGAAGGAGGAGGAAGAGGAGGACCACTCATCGAACATCGAGGCGTTTGACATTTTTTCTGTGTGTGCTGCATGTCCGTCCTCATCGCCGCGGCTGGATCTGCCTCGAAAGTCTGGTCAGACAGCGCCCTTGGACAACCAATTCGATGATGGGGGGGCCAGGGTAAACCTATCACCCCCACACACACACACACACACTCACAGCAAGCCCTCCCATCCCAACTCCCCACACGTCATACATCAACTAACTGTCTTTCATTCTCACTGCGGGCAGCGCACGCTGGCAAGGCGGGGTGCCCATGGACCTGAGGAGGAGGAGGAGGAGGAGGAGGAGGAGGAGGAGGAGGGGGAGGAGGGGGGAGGAGGGGAGGAGGAGGGGGGGAGGGGGAGGAGGAGGAGGAAGGAGGAGGGAGGAGGAGGAGGAGGAGGAGGAGGAGGAGGAGGAGGAGGTTGTGTACTGCGCCTCGGCGCTCGGACCCAGGACCTGACCGCGCAGCGCCAACTCATCGCAGTGTCGTCGAGGGGGGCTCGCCCTTCGCCCGTGGCGCCAGCAGAAGCTCCACGAACATCGGCAAAGCCTCCTCCTCCTCCTCCTCCTCCTCCTCCTCCCTCCTCCTCTCCTCCTCCTCATTCCTCCTCATCCCCCTTCCTCCTCCTCCTCCTCCTCCCCCCTCCTCCTCCTCGCCTCCTCCTCCTCCTCCCCCTCCTCCTCCTCCTCCTCCCGACGGCATCTGGAGGGCGGCATCTGGAGGGCGGCTCCTCCGCCCTTTGCGGGGAAGACTGAGACACCTTCTCAGGAGGCCGGAGGACTTCCGAGCCTTCCGAGAAGGTCCGCCCCTTCCCATTTGCCCCCCGGGCTCGCCGCCAGCCCTTGCACGTCGATCTCGAGCCAAGCTCGACGTGCAGGGGCTTCGATCTTGAGCCAAGCTCGACGTGCAGGGGCTTCGATCTTGAGCCAAGCTCGATCTTGAGCCAAGCCACGCTAACCTACGACGTCGAGCTTGGCTCATTTCCCCCCGGGCGCCAAAGAGAGCTCCACCGAAGGCCCCAGCGGCAGGGCCTGCATGGCGGCTCCGCACCAGCTCGGCGCAGCTCCCGGTCGTTTCTCGTGGCCCGCACCGGAGCTCCACCGCATGCCCCAGCGGCAGGGCTCGCGTGGCGGCCCGTCGCCCATCTCGGCACAGCCATCTCGCACGCTTCGCGTCCCCAGAGGGAGCTCTCCACCGAAGGCCGCAGCAGCAGGGCCCGCATGGCAGGCCCGCACAACTTTCGGCTCCGCCCTCACGCGCTTCGTGGCCCCGTCTGGATTCCCACACAGGGCCTAAGCCTGGCATCGCTCGGACGTGTGTATTTTTTCTCGGCGAGGGCCATCGAGGAGCATCCTTGATCATTTGGCGAAAAAAACCACGCACGAAATCGACAAAAAGCACAGGGAATGGACGTCCGAGCGATGGCCAGTAAGCGGCAGGAGCCGATTGGCGGCCCCGCATCGATGTCGGCACGGGCCTCACACGCTTCGTGGCGCCCTAGGGAGCTCCGCCGGAGACGCCACCGGCGGAGTCCGCACGACGCCCCGCACCCATACCGGTTTTCCCCCTCACAGGCTTCGTGGCCCCACAGGGAGCTCCACTGAAAGCCTCCTCAGCGGCAGGGTCCGCATGGCGGCCCTCCACGCATTTCGGCACAGCCTCACACGTCTCGCGGGCCCACAAAGAAGCTCGACCGGACGCCCCAGCGGCAGGGTCCGCGCGGCGGCTCTTCACCCACTTCGGCGCACCTCTCTTGGCCCCAGGGGTTCCATCTGCTGTGCGGTGCTTGCACCCGGTAATGTCTGGGTCTCTCGCCAGGGTGATTTTGCGAGGGATCATGGCCTCGGGAGGGGGAATGGTGCGTGCGACACTCTTCGGGAGGAGGGGAGGGGTCTCTTAGAATGGCACAGAACCCTTACGAGATAGCCCTCGGCATTCTGTCAGGGCTGAACTTGCCAAGGGGGGGTACGGTGGCGGACATGAAGTGGATGGATAAAAAAGGTAAAGGCGAGCGGAAGGAAGGGGAAGGAGGAGAAAGAGGAGGAGGAGGAGGAGGAGGAGGGATAGAAGGTAAGGACGAGCGGGAGGAAGGAGAAGGAGGAGGAAGAGAAGGAGGATCGGGAGAAGGGCCAGGAGGAAGAGGAGGAGAGGGGCACATCTTCAGAGTGAAAAGCCATCGTCGGGAGTGAGTGACAGTCACGGGCTGCCCCCGAAGGAGTCCAGCCAGATTCCGAAGTGGGAGCCTGGCTATGAGCAGAGGCTAAGGGTCGATTGCAAGGAGCGGAGGGATATGAGCAAAAACCCTCGTCGTCGTCCTCGTCTTCCTCATACCCCCAATTCGCCCCCCTTCAAGGGTCCATGCCGATCCGATTGATCCGACTCGATGCCGGTTCCAGCCAGCCCGATTCGATTCGATTCCGATGTTCTAGCGATCCGATGCGGCTCGTTGTTTTTACGGCGCTGTTGTGCATCCAGGCACGGCTGATCCGATTCGATTTCGATTCCGTCCCGATGCAGCCCATCTCGATTCGACCTGGTTTCTCAGTTCGATGTTGGTCGATGTTGTCTTCCGTCTTGCGGATCGATTCAAAGGAGCGGAGAGACCAGAGCAAAAACCCGTTGTACCTCTACACCAAGCGGGTCGAGAAGATCCAGCATTGGAAGCGGGCCTTCCGGCTGTCGAAGATCCTCGTCAACGACCACGACAGGCGTGCGCTCAAAGCGGCGATCGCCCGTGCATCGTCGGGGGCCCTGGTGAAGGCGTGGGCCTGCCTGTCCAGGTACTTCCAGGAGATCAGGTCTACGAGGGGCCTCGTGAAGAAGCTGGCGTTTCGAATGATGAAGGTGGACTTGAGCCGTGGCTGGACGAAGCTCCAGCTGGTGCACAAGAAGAAAGCGGACGAGGAGAAGAAAAAGCAGGAGCAGCAGCACTGGGCTGCCCGCTTCGTGTCCCAGAAGCTCAACAAAATCGGGGGCACCAAGGCTCGAACGGCTGTTTACTAATGGTGGAACTGGCTAGGCTCATCTTGGGCCCAGGAGTGGTTTGTTGCTCCCCCATCCCAGGAAGACGGTGAAGAGGAGGAGGAGGTTGAGGAGGGGTCGCACAGGTCCTCGCTGCTTGGCGACCATGGTTCACAGACGGGTCAGAGGCCGTGGTGACCCTGGCCAGTGCCAGAGTCAGTGTATTGATGGCAGCTCCTCGGCTCTTCCTCTTTCTCCTTGTTCACGCCCCCGTCCTCTCTCCCTCAAGGTGAAGGCCCCCGACCAGGTCCGAGAGCAGGTCATCACCACCATCCAGAGCAGATTTCGTCGCTACCGTGAGGACATGATCTTTGATCGCCGGTATGTCCTGAACCATTCGGCGCTGGCCCAGGTGCAGCAGGCCAAGGTCGGTAGAAGCATCCACTTCGCACTCCAAGGGGCGACGTGTGAGGATGCAGTCCGCCTCAGCATGGCCCCAGAGTCGCGTGCATGTATAGAGTGGGAGAAGCACAGAGACCTGCTGGTGACAAAGAGGTTCACGTACTCGGAGACCAACCTGCCCCTCACTCCCGCCAACGCTTTCGTGTCCGACAACATGACCAGCCTTGCTTTTTCCATGGAGGTAGACAATGCGGCCAGTGCCAACGAGGCGTACAGTGCCCTGAACAAGGCAGACTGGTCAAAGTTCGTCAACCTCGACAGGATTTCGTCGATGATGCTCCACTCTGCGCCACTGAGGACAGCTTCGACACCATTTTCAGCAGAGGACGCGGCTGTGTGGTGCACGATCTGCGGGCCGCGCCTTGCTTGGGACAAGTGCCTCAAAGAGAAGCCTGGCCAATCCAAACATGCAGTCGGCGCACAGGATAGTTTCGAGGTGCCACGTGCACTCACTCGCGGCGATGCGCTCAACTGGGTGAACATTGGCATCACCCTGAAAAGCGTAAATGCCCACTGGGATGCAGCAGTACAGTGGGATGGTGGCGAGAGTGATGTGCCAGTGTCGGTTGTTGTGCATGTCTTGGGGTTCGCATTCAAGACGAAGGCTGCCTTCAGAAGAGTTAGCAAAACTGACCGAGAGATCGTCTTCAACTTCTCGTGCAACGCAGCCGTGCCAGTCAGCTCACCCGATAAATTTGTCGCTCTGGACGGTGCTGAATTCGGCCTGGAGGTTTTCGAGGACAGGGCTGATACGAGAGGGCAGCACGCTCTCCTCTTCATGGGCACCCAGCAGCTCTCAGCAGCCCTCAAGTGCGGCAGGGGCGACTTTGCACTTGCAAAGCACATACAAGACGCCAAGGAAGCCAAGCACGAAGTCTCCCTGCCACTCTTCAGGTCCGACGGGAAGCACCAAGGCGGCCATGCAGACTTCACGATCGAGCCAAAAATAAAGCAAGGCAAGGATAGCAAGAACCCGTTTGGGACGCAGGAAGCGCATGCTCGCCTTTCCCCAGAGTTTTTAGGCGGTGGTGTTCCAATTTCACTGTATACATCGCACCGGAGTGCGTGGTACGACCCTGAACTTGGCCCAGGCAAGTTCCGTGCGGACCACGTGGCGAATTTCGTTCAGCTCACCATTGGAACGCTGCGCTTCGCAAGCTCTGACGAGGTGCATCATGATGGCATCGTGGACCGTCTGACCGGCCACCATGAGGAGGAGCCAACCTACCATATCAGGGCCTCCACGAATGGGACAAGCGCGACCACGCTGCCATTACATCGTCCAGGTGAGAAATGGGCTTTGGTATTGGGAAGCTCTGGTGGAGATCCCTCGACTATTAAGTTTCTCGGTTCAGAAATATTTTTGCCGCTGCCTCCGGGATGTTGGGGAGACGATGTTGCTGACCTTCGCCGCATCACTCTTGAAGTCGTGAAACGATCACATCCCACTGTGGAGGCGGAGAACTTCACTAGCTTCATGAAGAGGAGCGGCAAGGCAGCGACGCCCTCTCAGCAAGAGGTCGTTTACCGGGCCGTCCTCACCTTCGACCACAATATGATAGTTGATCGGGTAAAGCCAGTCAGCGTGCTGCTGGCGGACGCCAAAAAGGGAGCGCCAACAGACATGAATGTCTTTTCCACAACGTTCACCTCGAGCGGGGAGGAGGCCATGTTGAGCCTTGACTTTGCTTTGAGAGACCGCGACTATGTGAAAGCTGCCCTGGGGAAGGCCAAAAACAGGCGCGCCCTATGTATCGGTGACAAGGCGCTACTGGTCTGTGAAGAGCCGTTGCAATACCCAAAGGACGCTCTGGAATTCAGGAGGCGCTTCTGTTTGGGCCAGTTCGACCCAAAAGCTAAGCACTGGCCAGATAAGAACCGTGGTGCCACGTTGCGAGCTCCGTGCTTAAGCAGTGAGTACGCAGATAGCGGTCTCGGCGAGGTTACTCCGAAGCACCCTTTCATGCAAGCTTTTATCCCCAAGTCTTGTACCGATATGATTCCACACAAGTTTGTCTTGCCTCTCACAGAGAAGGAATTCGTCGACAAGAGCCTACCAGGGTGTTACACGCGCATCCTGCAAGACCTGGTTACCCACTCGGGGCTCCAAAGCAAGAGTGGGCATCGATCCGGATATACGAAGCCTGTCGTCGATCATCTTTCTCACATATATCGGCAGATACCCGCCACGGTTTTGGCAATGTATGCTGATGATACTTGCGACCTGGAGATTGCAGCCGAGTTCTTGGAGCTGTGGCAAAGACAGCCACACCGTAAGATTTCAGTGCCAGGTACTCTCAAGACCTCGCCACTGGTCCCAGGGCAAACTCCACGAGCACTTCTCCTGCGCGTGCCACTTGCAATGATGCGAGCGACTAGCTACGCAGGCGTCAATGTGTATGACACAAGTCTGACTTCCACTGGTGATGTGTTGGAGGTCGATCCACAACGCTTCGCGGTTTCACACTTCCATCGGTGGATCGGTCGCGAAGTTTACCAGTGTGCGCCGGATGAGGCCTGTAAGTGGCTCGGTCCTGTAGGGCTCCAGAGTCAATCCTGGTGGTTCTGGATACCCTCTGACTCTAGATAAGTCCCTAAGTCAGTAACATCGACAGCATGTGTGTGCTTGTGTGTGTGTGTCGTATGATGCGCGTCCGCATTTGTGCGTGCGAGCGTGCGCTCGCGCGCGCGCGCGTGTGTGTGTGTGTGTAGTTGTGTCTGTGTGTAGGTGTGTGTGTGTGGGTGCGCATGTCTGTGTGCGTTTGTGTGCATGCCTTTCTACGCCTCGACGCTTCGCGCGAGGCCGCAACGCCTAATGTGTGTGTGTTTGTCTGTGCGTGTTGTTGTGTGTATGTGCGTGTGTGTGTGTGTGCGTGTGTGCGCGCGCGTGTGTGTGTGTGTACGTGTGTGTGTGTGTGTGTGTGCGTGTGTGCGTGTGTGTGTGTGTGTGTGTGTGTTTGTGTCTGTGTGCGCATGCGTTCGCATGGGACTATGTGGAGTCGGCGCTGCACTTCGTGCTGAGCCTGCGCGAAGGCATGCATGTACCCGGCAGAACTGTTTATGCCACCGCTTTGCAACCAGGGTTGCATGGTGAGAACGGGCGCGTGACTGAAATCTGGGGCAACCGCAGTACTTCTCGAATGCTTGGGGAATCAGGGGTCGGAAACATTCGGGAGCAGATGCCGGGATGATCTCAGAACCCTCTGGGAGGGCAACTTCGTTTCCCAGGCAGCATTCTTGCTCCCTGAAGCAGGGGCCGCCGCGAGGGCGCAAAGATGTTCGTGCTTCGAGGCTCGCGGTCGGTATCCCTGCTCATGCGTGATCCTCGTCCTCGTCCTCGTGTTCCTCCTCGTCCTCCTCTTTTCCCCACCTGGGCGGCGCGAGCGCGCGAAGTTCTTCGCGCTTCGCGCAGCGCGAAGCGTGAAGGCAGCTGCCTGTGTTGATGGCGCCACTGCCGAGCAGTCGCTCGCCCGAGAGGATCTCGACCCAGGAGCCGCCGAGGAGGAGGAGGAGGAGGAAAAGGGGGGGAGGGAGGAGGAGAACGGGGAGGCAGGAGTGGGAGGAGGAGGAGGAGGATGAGGAGGATGAGGAGGAGGAGGAGGAGGAGAAGGGGGAGGAGGAGAAGGGGGAGGAGGAGGAGGAAGAGGAGGAGGAGGAGGAGGAGGAGGAGGAGGAGGAGGAGAAGGAGAATCCGGAACAGTGCCAGAACGCCATTCCTGGGACCTCAACGCCGCGAATCAACGGTACTGTTGCGTCTTGACGATCCTGAATCGTGCGGGAAGCTCATCTCTGGGACTTCAACACCGCGAATCAACTGTGCGCCCATGTAGTCCGACCTGTTAATCATGAGTGCCCTTGAAACTGCTGCGAACTCTGAAGACGAATGTGCGCGACGCCAAGGCGAGAGCCACATTTCGAAAAGGAACCACCCTCCATTCGTGAAGCTCTTGCAAGCTTTTGAAACTATTATGCGCGGCGCCCAGGCGAGAGCCACAATTCGAAAAGGAACCACCCCCCATTCTTGAAGCTCCTGCAAGCTTTCGAAACTAATATGCGCGGCGCCAAGGCGAGAGCCACACTTCGAAAAGGAGCCACCCCCCATTCGTGAAGCTCTTGCAAGCTTTTGAAACCACTATGCGCGGCGCCCAGGCGAGAGCCACACTTCGAAACGGAATCACCCCCCATTCGTGAAGCTCCTGCGAGCTTTTGAAACTAATATGCGTGGCGCTCGGGCGAGGGCCGCATCTTGAAAACGGACCGCCCTCCACCTGTGAAGCTTTTGCAAGCTTCGAGGTTGAGTGTGCGCAGCGCTGAGGCGAGAGCTATGCTTTGAAAGCGGGCCGCCCTCCATCCGTGAAATTGTTGCACATCTCAGGCTTAAGGGTCATAACTTGTGAGGACTTCTCAGGCGAAACGCCCAGCCCGCCCTTTCGACCGGCCTCCGGGTGCGACAGGGAGGAGGTATCTACAAGGGAAAGCAATGGGGGGTGGAGAGGGAAGGGAGGAGGAGGTGGAGGCATAAGGAGGAGGAGGAGGAGGAGGAGGAGGAGGAGGAGGAGGAGGAGAAGGAGTTCCCGTGGCCCCGTGTCCTCCGCGAGGGGAGGGTCTGCGGCTGCTCCCCAGAACGACTTCAACTTCCAGTCGGCGCACGCCGACTCCCAGAAGGGGGGCCGCAGGTTCCGCGTGGCGGCCGGCCCGCTGCCGCCGGACGCGAGCCCCGCGGCCTGCCAGTACGAGTGGTCTTCGGGGGCGGAAAAGAGGGGGGTGATGACTAGGGGGGGGGGGGATATCATGGCGGGGGCCATGGTATTTCCCCAGATTTCATGGCGCCTCTTCTTATCTCATTACGTCCCTGGCCCCCCCGCTGGGCCGCGCACGTGCCGCCGGTCATGATTTGCCCCCCCCCCTCTTGGACGCCCCCCTCTTGGCCGCTCCCGAGGTCTGTGCGGGTCCGCCTGCCGAGCCAGGAGGAGATCGGGGCTGGACAGACCTCCTGCCCTGACACGCCGATTTAGGAATTGGCCGTTTTCGGCTCGCGAGAGGGCGTCGCGGCCGTCATTTTTGCGGGTCCAGGTCCGTCGGTTTCGGTCCCAGGCCGTTTTCACTGAGGGGAGGTCTACTAAAAGGGAGGTGTGTCCGCCGCCGAGGAGATGTTCAAGTTCGTGGCGATGATCCGCCGGTGCGTGCGCCTGGACCACTTCCAGCAGGCGAGCAAGATGCTCGAGTACCAGAGCCTCGTGCAGGACAAGCAGGCGGTGGCTCCCGTGCGGCAGGGGCCGGCCATTGGTGGGCAGCTCGACGTCGTCCTGCTTGAGGCGCGGAGGCTCATGCCCATGCAGTCCATCGCAGGCAAGCTGGCGAACTTCGACACGAACGTAATGCATTCCTTAACCCAGAGAGAAAAAGTCCCCTCCTCGATCCGCCCTGCCGTGCCGGTCGATGACGAGTACCTGCCGGCGCTGCAGGCGACAACCTCGGGGGCGCCGTCCAGGAGTACGCCCACGGGGTCGAAGGTCACCACCTATGTCAATTTCAAGCTTAAGAACATTGTGGGCGGGGATGCGCGGAGGCAGGAGATAGTGTCTTACAAAGGTCGAAGAAGAAAAAACGCCATGGACATACACTTTTGGCGCTCCGCGCGGATTTCTTGGATCCGGGCACCCCCGGCGGCGCCTCTGGCGCCGCCCCCGGCGCGTTCCGCGCGCCTGGCAGGGTGGTCCAGCGCAGACCCAAGAGATCCGCGCGGAGCGCCACAGGTGTATGTGTGTGGCAGTTCTTCTTTTTCTGAAAGGCCAGAAGGTCCAGATGCCTCGCACTCGGTGTTCTCCGACCACGCGATCACCGATCGCAGCCGCAGCCGTCGCCAATCGCACTGGGAGTCTGTCG
>CAUYUJ010010546.1:215664-224597 GCA_963575745.1 Prorocentrum cordatum
AGACATCGGGCGTCTCGAAAATATCGAGACGGAAGTTTTTCGCTTTTTCGGCCTCCAGGGGCCTTTCCCGGGTCTCGGGACCGTCAAAAGAAGACTCAGGATGAAAAACCGGTCCTGGGGAAGTGGTCGGGAGGTCCGGGGCCCGTGTCTCGAACAAAAATCGAGACGTCGGACGTCTGGGGAGCGCCCTCGCCCGTTCGGCCGCCGAAGGGGCAGCCGAACGGGCTGAGTTTCCGACGGGGTCGTGGCAGTTGATCAGAGCCCCGAATTATCAGGGGTAATTCGGGTCAGGACTAACTCGGGTTCGCTTTTCAGGATTCCGAACCCGAGTTACCCCGTGCCCGAGTTACCCCGGATAACTCGGGCCTCCAGAGCCCCAAATCATCAGGGGTAACTCGGGTCAGGGCTAACTCGGGTTCGATTTTCGGGAATCCAAGCCCGCGTTACCCCGGACCCGAGTTACCCCGGATAACTCGGGCGCCCAAGTTGAGCCCGTTGGGCCGCCCGATGGCCTCGATCTTCAGCCCGTTCGGCGGCCGCACGGGCTCTGGGCCTGTCACGGGCTAGGCAGGGAGCCCCGGACCCTGGGCTGGCCAGGGGGGCCGTCGTCCGAAGGCCTGGGTCCGCTCTGGCCCTGCGCGGGCATGCGGCAACCCGCTGCGCGCCTGGGTGACCCTTCGCCAGCCAAACGACGCGAAGATCGGGACAAAATCGGATCGGGATAACTCGAAATCTCTGAGAATCGGCGGGTTTGGAGGATGTATTGGGCGCCGCGGCCGCTCTAGAGCGTTCCGGAACGCTCTGAGAGCGCTCCGGAACGCTCTGGAGCGATTTATCCAGATCCTAGCCCTGTTTTAGCCAGGGTGACTTCTCATCGGAGGAGGGAAGGGTACGCACACCGCCACCCTTCCCTTTGTTATCGCCTTTTTGGGGGCCTCCTGGGGGGCCCTCGTCGCCACCGCTGGAGTCGCCTCGGAATCCTGCTCAGAACGCACCCCAGGAGAGGTCCGCCAAAAACCGGTATTGGTACCTGTTGGTTTCCCCACCCAAGGGGGTCCAATGGATCCGATCGATGCGATTCGATGCCGATTGCAGCCTGCTCGATCCGATGCGTCCCGGTGCTCGCATGGCGTGGCCGTCCGTTCTTCTGGCGCAGCCAGTCCGATCCGAGTCCGGCTGCGTGTCGGCCGAAGCGCGCCCCGATGCGACGCACGTTCCGGTCCGACCAGATCTTCCGATGCGGTGCTGTCTTCTCCTGGCACTGGCACGCCTCCAACGACGATGACGCCGCCGACGACGACGACAACCACGACGACGAAGACGACGACGACGACGTCGGTGACGACGACGGGGAGGACGACGACGACCACGACGACGATGACGACGACGAGGAGGAGGAGGAGGACGACGACGACGACCAGATCTTCCGATTCGGTGCTGTCTTCTCCTGGAACTGGCAGGCGGGCTTGGATTTGCCCCCCCCCCCCCCCCCCCCCCCCCCCGCAGCCCCGGAAAGCCGCGCACCAGAGGCCGCGTCTTACTCGGGCTCGGTAGCAAGTCATGTGAGCCTTGTATGTCCTGGCCATTCCGTTGTTCGAGTGCGCGTCGAGCAGCGTCTGGTAACCGATGGGGATGCGTCGACTAAGCGTCGATTCAGCGCCGACTCGCGTCGATTCGCGCCGATTCGTGCTAATTAGTGTCGGTTAGCGTTGGTTAGCGTCGATTCGCAAGGGCCAGCAAGATGGCATGGGAGGCTTCCACGAGTTGACACCGAAGTCCTGCCCCCCCAACGGCCACGCCTTGCCTCCAGACTCCTGGCGACAGATCTGGCTCAAGATCGGACTCCCCCTCCTCCTCCTCCTCCTCCTCCTCCTCTCCCTCCCTCCTCCTCCTCCTCCTCCTCCTCCTCTCCTCCTCCTCCTCCTCCTCCTCCTCCTCCTCCTCCTCCTCCTCCTCCTCCTCCTCCTCCTCCTCCCCCCCCGCAGCCCCCGGAAGCCGCGCACCAGAGGCCGCGTCTTGCCCGGGGCCCCTCCCGCGCGTCGCCGAGGCAGGCGACAGCGCCATTCCGGCGAGGCGGTCGCCCGCGCAGGGGCGCCGGGCGCGCGGGGTCGAGGAGCCTGCGGCGGCCTCGCCAGACTCCTGGCGGCGAGCGTTGCGTGGTGGGCAGTGTGGGTGGTCCCCAAACGTGGTGGTGAGAACTGGCCCAGTGGTGAGTTTTGGGCGATTGGGGCACTGGTTTTCGAGCGCTGCCTGGCCCAGGAAGCGCAACACCTCGTGGCGACCGCGCGTCCCCAAAGCCGGTGGTGACCCAGAATTATTTTGGGGGGAATCGGGGTCACCACCGGGTGTCTCACCACCTGGTTTGGAGACCACCAATAGGGGGGGGGGCGACGAGTGAGGCCTTCAAGGAAGGGCCTCGTCTTCGAGGATCGTCTCATCCTCGGTGGCAGGCGGCGGAAGGCCGACGGAAGCCCGCGGAAGCAAACATCTGCCTCCCAAGAGACGGCAAGATCTCCTGGCTCAGGGTTTTTTTGACCCTCCAAATGGGGGGGGTGGGGTAGAAAGTGCACCTTTTGTGCCCTCAAGGGGCCCCAAAGGGGGGGGGCCCAAAGGGGCACACGAGATGCACGCTTCTTCCCCCCCCCCCCACCGCTACTTGATCGTCGCCGTTCGGCAGCGCCCGACTGGCGGCGGAGATCGGTCAGATCGGTGACAAGGGCCATGGCAGAGGAGGAGGAGGAGGAGGAGGAGGAGGAGGAGGAGGACGACGACGACAGCGACGACGACGAGGAGGTGAAGGGGAGCCCTGATTTTGTCTAGACACTGGGGGCCTGGGACCATGGCAGGCCTGAGAGCCAGATCGAACTTCGAGATCTGATCGGACCATGGCAGGCCAGAGGAGGAGGAGGAGGAGGAGGAGGTGGGGAGGAGGAGGAGGGGGAGGAGGAGGAGGAGGATGCGATTCGACGTGCCAGGCGGGGCCGTGATTCCGACTCCTGTTCGATGCGGTTCGAGCCGCGCCGGCATCGGCCAGGGCCGGCTGCAGCTGGGCGCGGCGATCCGCTTTCGATCCGCTCGGGGACGCTTCGCTGGGGATCCGATGCGTTTCCGATCCGAGCAGGCCTCGAAGTTCGATCTGGCTCTCAGGCCTGCCATGGTCCCAGGCCCCCAGTGTCTAGACACAGTCAGGGCGCCCCTTCGCCCTCCTCGTCGTCGTCGTCGTCTCGTTCTTTCTCCTCATCTTCTCCTCCTCCATCCTCTCTCCTCCTCCTCTCCTCCTCCTCCTCCTCCTCTCCTCCCCTTCCCCCCTCCCCCATCCTCTTGTTCCTCCTCTTCTTCCTCCTCCTTCTCCTCCTTGTCCTCCTCCTCCTCTCCTCCACAATTACACAATCTGAGTACTACTCTCCTCTCTCCCCTGGTGGCGTCCGGGAAATGTTCGGCCCCCCTCCGCGTACGGTTTTTTACGCAGGATTCCCGGGAGTTGGGTTTTCGCTGGGATTTTCGTCATTTCCGCGCTTCCGTTTGTCCAGAATTATGCTCCCACTGCAGCGCTGGCGTCATTATTTCCAGTGCCATGCCACGGCATGGCTTTGGTCCTTCCAAATGGGCCCCGAAATCTAGAAATTGCCTTCCGAAAAAAGACTTCGGAAGTGATCACACATTCGGTGTCGATTCATTGACTAGTTGAGCCGCAGAAGCCTCCCCCCCCTCTTTGGGGCGTCGCCACGCCATGCTATGTCATGCTACGCGTCCTGATTTCCGCGTTTCCGCGCTTGGTTGCTTGTTTTGAAATGCTGCTCTTGCTGAAGCGCTGGCCTCATTTTCGGGCTACCGCTCATTCCGCATCGTGCTCCCGCTGCAGCGCTGGCCTCGTTTCCGCGCTTCCGCTCGTCCCGAATCGTGCTCCCCCTGCAGCGCTGGCGTCATTATTTCCAGTGCCGAGCCACGGCTTGGCTTTTTGTCCTTCCAAATAAGTCTCAAATCTAGAAAATGGCCTCTTGAACAAATCATCATAAGTGATTACACATTCGGTGTCGATTCGTGGATTTGCTAGGCCGCAGAAGCTCCCCCACACTTTGGGGCGTCGCCACGTCATGCTATGTCATGCTACGCGTTGATCTTCAACATCATGCTATGCCATGTAATGCTATGCCATGTTGCGACATCCGATTGTGTGAATAGGGAGGATATCTACGCCATGGTAAGGGATGGGAGGGAGGGGTAGGACGTCAGATATGACGCGAGCGCACCTAGCTAGTCCTCCTCCCTCTCCTCCTCCTCCGCCTCATCCTCCTCCTACTCATCCTTTCGTAGCGCTGCTCAGCCTGGGAATCTGGGTAGCCCTGTCTCTGGCGGCGGCGGAGGTGCATCTGTGGGGACCAAGTGGATGTCTTAGAAGGGACCTCTTGGGACCATCCCGGCTGGAGGTCTGCCGTGTTTGGCCTGTGCATGGAGAAACCAAATGGTACCGATGACGCTACTCCCCGGAACTCTGACGGGGTGCGTTCTGAGCAGAATTCCGAGGCGAATCCAGCGGTGGCGACGAGGGTCTCCCAGGAGGCCCAAACAGGCGAAAACAAGGGAAGGGTAGCGGTATCGGTACCGTTCCTTTTCTGACTCCAGGGACTCTGTCTGGGCCCCCAGCCGCCAAGAGAACGATATCCCGCGGACGAAGGGCTGGTCGCGCGGAAGGGGAGGGGCCCCAAGCGGGGGGACAAGAGGCACGACAAGTCAGAGGCCCGGGGCTCTGTCATCGCTTTGGCAGGGATCCTCCTCCTCCTGCTTCTCTTCACCCTCCTTTTCCTCCTCCTCCTCCTCCTCCTCCTCCTCCCCCTCTTCCTCCTCCTCCTCTTTTCCTTATTCTGCTCCTCCTCATCCTCCTGCTCGTGCTCCTCATCCTCATCCTGCTTATCCTCCTCGTCCTCCTCTTCCTCCTCCTCTTCCTCGTCCTCCTCCTCTTCCTTCTCCTCCTCCTCCCATCCTCATCCTCCAATCCTCCTCCTCCTCCTCCCCTCCTCCTCCTCCTCCTCCTCCTCCTCCTCCTCCTTATCCCCCCTTCTCCTCCTTCTCCTCCTCCTCCTCCTCCTTGTCCTGCTCCTGCTCCTCCCCCTGCTCCTCCTCCCCCCCTCTCTTCCTCCTACACCTTCTATCGTCGTCCTCCTCCTCCTCCTCCTCCATGATTGTTCCTTGTAGATAGATCCGCCCTGTTGCACCCCGAGGCCGGTCGAAAGGGTGGCCCGGCGGCTCGGTTGAGACTTCCCAACCAACTACGACCCTGATGCTTCACGTTTGACGACAGCTTTACCTATGGAGGGCGGGTGGTCTTCAAAATGTGGCTCTCGCCTTAGAGCCGCGTGCGCGTGGGCTCGCTTTAAAATTCTGCAAGTGGTTCACTGAGTGAGGGCGGGCCGTTTTCAGATTGTGGCTCTCGCCTTTGTGCCGCGCACATTTGTTCTAAAAGGTTCTAGGTGTTTTACGGGTTGAGGGCGTTCGTTTTCAACAAATGGTTTTCGCTGGACCGCCGCGCACATTCGCTTTCAACATCTGCAAGAACTTCACGGATTGAGGGCGGGTGGCTTAAAATGTGGTTCTCGCCACAGCGCGGCGCACATTCGTTTTCAAACTTTGCAAGAGTTTTACGGATTGCGGGTGGTTCGTTTCCAAACAATGACTCCCGCCTTAGCGCCGCGCGCATTCGTTTTATCAAGTCGCAAGAGCTTCACGGATTGAGGGCGGTTCGTTTTCGAAGTGTGTCTCTCGACTTAGCGCCGCGCACATTCGTAGTCACATTCGCAAGAGCTTCACATATTGAGTGGGGGGCGTTTTGAAAATGTGGTTCTCGCTTCAGCGCCGCTCACCTTCGTTTGAACCAATTGCAGCAGTTTAGCTCATCGAAGGCGGGTCGTTTTCAAATTGTGGTTCTCGCTTCAGCGCCGCGCATTTCCGTGGTAAACATGTACATCCGTTTCGCTGCTTCCCATTGTTGAACCACCAGAACTAATGTGCTGGAACGGCTCAGGATTGTGTAGAAGTCCCAGGAATGGTGTTCTGGCATGATTCAGGGTCGCCCGTAACAGTCAAGTCAACTCGTGGCGTTGGAGGTCCGGGAATGGTGTTTTTGCACGCTTCAAGATGTTCACACGGTTGTCCCCCAACGGGGCAATTCCCCCAGTGTAAATGACCCCTTGTAGGGGCCTATGAAGATGGATCTTGAGAATGGTATAGATCAACATCGTTAATGAGTCTTGGGTTTATACTGGTCCTCCTTCTCCTCCCCCTCGTCCTCCTCCTCCTCCTCATCGTCCTCCTCCTCCTCATCGTCCTTTTCCTACTCCTTCTGCTTCTCCTCCACCTTCTTCTCCTCCTCCTCCTCCTTCTCCTCCATCCTCCTCCCTTCTCCTCCTCTTCCTCCTCCTCCTCCTCCTTCCTCCTCCCCATTCTCCTCCTCCTTCTCCTCCTCCTCCTTCTCCTCTCTCCCTCCTTCCTCTCCTCCTCCTCCTCTCTCCTCCTCCTCCTTCTCTTCCTCCCCCTCCTTCCTCCTCCTCCCCTCCCCTCCTCCTCCTCATCCTCATTCTTCCTCCTCCTCCTCCTCCTCTCCTCCTTCCTCTCCTCCTCCTCCTCCCCCTCCCCTCTTCTCCTCCTCTCCTCCTCAGCCTACTCCTATCCTCCTCCTCCCCCCTCCCACTCCTCCTCCTCTCCTCCTCCTCCTCTCCTCCTCCTCATTCCTCCTCCTCCTCCTCCTCCTCCTCCTCCTCCTCCTCCTCTTCCTCCTCCTCCTCCTCCTCGCGAGGTGTGCGCTCCCCGCGTGTTCGAACCGATCTACAACATGGAGGCCTTGCACCTCAACGGCTACAACCCGAACCTCGTGCCCGAGCAGAAAAGCGACGGCTCGATCACGTTGCCGGAGACCCTGAAGGACTACTACATGCGGCACGTCGAGGAGGGTCGGCGCAGAGGGGGTAGGGGGGGGCGACGAGGGACGAGGATCGAAAGGGTTTTTTTCCAAGGGGTCTTGCCGCCCTGCAGGAACGGCCCCCGAGTCCGAGCTTGGCCCACAGAAGGGCCGACAGGACTATCGCTGCCGTCGCGAGGCCCTCGGCCCCAGCTGGTGGGATGGACCTCGGCCCTCCAGGGAGCCTTCGAGGGGCCTCTCTTCTCCTCCCTCTCCGCCTCCTCCATCTTCGCTTCTCCAGCTCCCGCGGCTGCTTCTTCCGAGCCAGATCGGACTGCTCCCCAGGGCGCAGCCTGCTACCAGCTCTGCCGCCTTCTGCCACGGAATGCGCGGGTGTACTTGTGCTGCGTCGCGGTGGTCCCCGTCTTATTTCTCTGAAAGGGTCGAGGGTCCATTTCGATGCGGTCGATCCGATTCAGATTGATTCTGACTGGCCCGATACGATTCTATTCCGACGTTCCGACGACCCGACGCGGCCCGATGCTTACATGGCATTGCTGTGGCGCAGCCGATCCGAATCGATGTCGACTCCGTGCCGATGTTGACCGATCCGACGCACTTTCCGATTCAGTCCGAGTTCCCGATCCGATGCTGACTGCTCCTGGAGTAGTCTGCTCACCCGTCCCCCCCTTCCCTCTTCTCCTCGCCTTCGCTCGCATAACTGTCTTGTCGCCGTCGTCGCCGGCGTCGCTGCGGGTGTCCCGTCGGTCGTCTGTCGTGCTGTCGCCGCCGTCGCCGTCTCGCCCGCTGGCGTCGCCATCGTCGTTGGTAGCCGCCTGTTCTTCACTTTTCCTGAAACTCGTGCCCCTACGCGGGCGCTCGCGCGAGGCCAACCTAGAATGAGGTCGGGCATGTCCTCCTACAGGCGGATTTTGGACGACAGATAAGACAGAGTCAAACATAAGACCGAGAGGCGCCACCATTTTCTGCTCTTCTCGAATACTCCTCCTGTAGAGGGACATGCCCGACTGGAACCCAGAATCCTAGGAGCCCTCGCCTCCATCCCCAGCCCTCCGGCGCCGTGCCCTACCCAACGACGTGGGCACGCGCAAGACCAGCCCCCCCCCCCCCGCTCCTGGGGGGCCAGCGCTTCCCCCTGAGCCCTTTTTTGGGGGAGGGTGCCCAGCGATCGTGGGCGGGCAACGTGCCCATATCCACAGCCTCGCGGGCCGCGCCCCCGGGCCGCGGCCCCATGGACGCGGGGCGTTTTTCTCCCGCGGGTGCCCCGCGCGGGGCGTGTCCGTGCGGCTGCGTATCCACGGGAGCGCGCCCTGGAATCCAGACCGCCAGGGCATGGACCTTGGCATCGCTCGGACGTGTGCATTTTTCCTTCGGCGAGGACCGTCGAGGAGCATCCTTGATCATGTGGCGAAAAAAACGCACGAAACCGGACAAAAAAAACAAGGAATGGACGTCCGAGCGATGGCGAGGGTCGTGGACGTGTCGTATGCCCGCTGCACGTGGAGCGAGGGCCCCCGACGCGCGGGGACCGCCAAAGGCATGCTGCTGTTCCTCTGCGGCGCGAGGGCGCCACGACGCTGGAGCAGGGGCCACCTCGGGTCGGGCCCCGCGCTGCTCGGCGCCCCTCGTGGCAGCACGACGATTTGGCAGCTGCGCACGCCCTTCGACGAGGAGGAGGGGGAGGAGGAGGAGGAGGAGGAGGAGGAGGAGGGAGGAGGAGGAGGGGGAGGAGGAGAAGGGGGAGAAGGGGTGAGGAGGGAGGAGGTGGAGGGAGGAGAGAAAGGGGAGGAGGGAGGAGGGGGAGGAGGAGGACGGGAGGGGGGAGGGAGAGGGAGCTGAAACTGGAGGAGGAGCAGGAGCTGCCACCAGGGCAGGGGCCCCGGCCCCCGCGCTGCTCTTCCGATCTGGGTCGGGGGGCCTGCTCGTGGCCGAGGCTCGCCGTTGCGGGCAACAAGCAACTCTTCACTTCGCTCCTGTCAGGTGCGGGCCTGGGCGCCTCAGGGGCCTCTCCGCCTCCTCC
>CAUYUJ010010546.1:224697-227197 GCA_963575745.1 Prorocentrum cordatum
TCATCCTCATCCTCATCCTCATTCCTCATCATCATCATCATCATCATCATCATCATCATCATCATCATCATCATCATCATCATCATCATCATCCTCATCCTCATCCTCATCCTCATCCTCATCCTCATCCTCCTCCTCCTCCTCCTCATCTTCCGCCACCGCTCGGGCTGCCCTAATGCCTGTATCCAGAGGTCAAGCCTACGGCTTCGTTCGCGAGTTCCCCAACTTCCGCCTTTGACCTTCACAGGGCGTGCCACAAGGCGGCCGGACTGCCTCAGCGGCCGCGCGGTCGCCCGCCGCCAGCCAGACCTTCTCAGGGTGCTGGCGCTCGCCGTCCTGCTCGCTCCGGTCTGTACGCAGGTCGTCCTCGTCCCCGCCCTCGTCTTCGCCGCCCTCGGAGTGCGGGCGAAACGTAATTTACCATGGAGCGCGGCCGTGGGAGCGCGGACGCAGCGTAATTTACGAGGGATCGCGGCCCTGGGAGCGCGGACGCAGCGTAGTTTACAAGGGCCCAGGGAGAGCGGACGCAGTGTACTTTACGAGGGATCGTGGCCCTGGGATCGAGCTCTCCGCCCCAGCGGCGCTGCGCCCGAGGAGCTGGCCAACACGGTGGAGTACCTGGACTGCCTCGACCGCCGGCAGGTGAACGCGTGGGAGGAGTTCGAGGCGCGCGCAACCGTCGTTCGATGACACGGGAGCAGCGTCAGTCGGCGGCGAGCCTTTGGGGAGAAGTGAGGAGGGGCTCGGGCCTTCTCAGAAGGCTTGGAAGTCCCCCGGCCTTCTGAGAAGTTTTCTAAAACTTCTCCGAAGACACCGGAAGCCTCTCAGAAGGCGCGAGGACTTCTGAGAAGTCCCGCCGCCTTCTGAGAAGGCCATCTCCTTCTCACTCCCCCCCCTCGCTCTCCGCCGAGTTAGGGGAGGGATATGCTCAGGGATGGAAGCGCTGACCCCCAACTGCCCATTCATCAAGATAGGGGCCCGATAGCCCACTCAGCCCAGGCACGTGACGTTTCGCTATCGAGGGCTTATCGCTGCCCGAGGCTCCCGACGCCGTGATCTGTTTGATTCGGGAGTGGGCAGACCTCCTGCCCTGACACGTCGGTCAGCGAATTGGCCGTTTTCGGTTCGCGAGGGGGCGTCGCGTTGTGGTTTAGTTCGGGGGTGGACAGGCCTCCTACCCTGACACGTCGGTTAGCGAATCGGCCGTTTTCGGTTCGCAAGGGGGCGTCGCGGCCGTCGTTTTCGCGAGTCCAGGTCCGTCGGTTTCGGTCCCAGGCCGTTTTCATTAAAGGGTGGTTTACTCTATGGAGGTTTACCCACCGCCGATTTATCATTTGGATATCCCGAGCCGGGTTGGTCATCCCGAGTCGTTCCTGACGGTCCCGTGGTCCGATGCGAGCCCCGAGAGGCCGCAGATTGGTGAAAACCTTCCGTCGTGATTTTGTCCACGGTGCTCTCGGGAGAGAAGACGTGTGATGCAGGAGGCTGGCTTCTCGGTGAGCAGGATGCGACATGTGGAGATGCTCGGGCATGGGGAAGCACATGTGCGGGCTCCAGATAGCCGCAAGAGGTTTGCAGTGCTGAGCGGAGATCCCCCTTCCACCTGGAGCTCCGGCTCGGAACTTTGGCGCGGGGGTCGGCGGCCGAATTACTTGTGCAGTATTGTTCGCCGCGCTGGTTTTGCTGGGCGGTTGTCTGAAGGCCTTCGGCCCATCCCGCCACCGTGCCTGGTTTGTGGCTATGAAGCCTATTGGAAGTTCGTTCGGATCTCGAGGGAGGCCGCTGGTGGGCCTCTTGGGGGCCTCCTGGGGGCCTCTCGGGGGGAAGGCGCGGACTATCGGTTCGTGTTCCTTCTGTTGGACTCCTTTTCGGCCGTCTAGGGGCCCTCATGGGCTGTCTTGAGCGCATCTTGGGCCGTCTTGGGGCGTTCTGAGGCCGTCTTGGGGCCCACTTGGAGGCCTCTTGGGCCATTTTGGGGTGGTCTTGGAGGCCTCTTGGGCCGTGTTGGAGCGTCGGATTCATTAGCCGCGCTCCCCTCGTCCCTGTTCCTGCGCCGCCCCTTCCCTGCCAACAGAGGGTTGGCGGCGCCTGCTTTAACGTGTGAACCAGTTGTTTTAGCGATCATTACAAGATGTACGCGCGCGCGGTCAGCCTCCCTCCCTTCGACCAGCTATCACGCATATACAACAAGTAATTTCACGCTCCGCTTAACGGACATACTAGCCATGCTGTCAACATGGTCTCCGAACCCGAGGTTCAAGAAGGAACCCGTACTAACATCATCACAAGCCGGTGCTTATGAACGCTAATCTTCCCAAACCGGATATTTCTGGGCAGAGTGTTGGGTATCAACCGACATACTCGCCACGAGGTCTCGCAACAGTGTCGCAAGCTTCGGTGGTGTTGGGACCGACAAAAATACGGGATGGTGACGGACCCAGAGAAGTACATCACGGAAAAGGAAAAATTGGGACCGTCTCTCCCGTACGTTGTCAAGGCG
>CAUYUJ010010546.1:234697-244697 GCA_963575745.1 Prorocentrum cordatum
GGCGAGGCCTGCGCCGCTGAGGCCCGGTGGCCTCGGGCGGGCCCGGGTCAGAGCACGCGGCGGCCAGCCTCTCCCGGCCGTCCTGGGCCCGCCAGCCGTGGGTCACGGCTCCTTTCCGGCCATGCGCGCGCTGACGCTCTGGGTGGCCCAGGGGCCCATGAGAAAGCGATATATCGATGTTGACAATTAGAAAATCATGATGCCATACTAGTAGTAGTCGTAATATCCTTATAATTACTGTTACTATTCCTGCTAATATTAATTGCTGTTATTGTTCTTGTTCGTACTATTCTAGTTATACATGTGATTATTCTTCTTATCACTATTTTTGGTCAGTATTGATTTGGTGATCCCAGCCCGGCGGCCGCCGCCGCCGAGCGCCGCGCGGCGCGTTGGTCCGTGCGGAGGGCGGCTTGGCCGAGAGCCGCGAGCATTCACGGGACGTCGGGGTCTCCGCGGCAACGGCCGGGGGGCGCTGTCCCGCTGGGTGTTCCGTCGGAGTCCCGTCGGTGTCCCGTGGTGAGATCGATCGTGAGGTCGATGGTGAGATGGACCGAGGGATCGCTCGTGAAACCGATGAGGTCGATGGTGAGATCGATCGAATGAGGTCCATGGTGGTACCAGTACTGTGATCGATGGTGGGATCCATCGTGAGATCGATGGTGAGCTCGATCGAATGAGATATGAGATCGATTGCGAGATCGATCGATCGAGTAAGATCGATACTGAGTTCGATCGTGAGACCGATCGAGTGAGACGCTCGGGCGGTGGTTCCCCCGAACCTCCTTATCACCCGAAGGGTGATCGTATATAGGTATCAGATGATTACTCATATGTCTCTTTATATCCCTCATCTTGTTGTTTTGTTTCTCCCTCTCTCTCTCTCTTTACATATACATTTTTATATATATATACATATAGATTTCGATATGTATGTATGTATGTATGTATGTATGTATGTATGTATGTATGTACGTAGGTTGCTGCATGGTTTCAAGTATGTACGTATGCATGCATGTATGGATGCATGTATATTTGTACAGTTGTACAGGTGTGTATGTATGTGTGTTTGCATCTATGTGTATGTAAGTATGTATGTATGCATGTACGTAGGCAGATACGCATACATGTGTGTATGCATGCATTCATGTATGCGCGTGTGCATGTATATGAATGCGTGTATTTATGTATGTGTATGTATGCATATGAGTATGTATGTGTGTATGTATGTATGTATGTATGTATGTATGTATGTAAGCGTGCACGTATGCGTGTGTGTGTTTATGTATGTATGTATGTATGTATGTGTGTATGTATGTATGTGTGTATGTATGTATGTATGTATGTATGTATGTATGTATGTATCTAAGCGTGCACGTATGCGTGTATGCACTTATGCATATATGCATGTATGTATGTATGTATGTACGTACGTATGTATGCATGCATGTCTATATGTATGTATGTATGTATGTATGTATGTATGTATGTATGTGTGCATGTGTGTATGTATGTATGTATGTGTGTATGTATGACTGTATGTGTATGTGTATGTATGTTTGTATGCATGTATGCATGCATGCATGCATGCATGTAGGTGTGTAGTATGCATGCATGTCTGCATGTATGTATATATTTATATGTGGGCGTGCATGTATGCATGTATGCATGTATGTATGTATGTATGCATGCATGTATGTATGTGTGTATGTATATATGTATATATGCATGTATGTAAGTAAGTATGCATATATGTATGTATGTATGTACGTACGTACGTACGTACGTACGTACGTATATATGTATGTATGTATGTATGTATGTATGTATATGTATGTGTGTATGTATGTATGTATGTATGTATACATGTATGCATGTATGTATGTCTGTCTGTCTGTATGTATGTATGTATGTATGTATGTGTGTATATGTGTATGTGTATGTGTGTAACTGCGTTGTTGTATGCCTGCATGCATACATGTATGCATGCATGCATGTAAGTATGTAGATAGGTAGGTAGGAGTGTAGGCAGGAATGCACGCAGGCAGGTAGGTAGGTAGGTAGGTAGGTAGGTAGGTAGGTAGGTAGGTAGGTATGTGTGTATGTATCTACGTACGTCTATGTATATCGTTATGGCTCTCCCTCTCTTGTTTGTGTTGTGCTCTCTCTCCCCCTGTTCTCTTTCTCTTCATCGAGTGCTCTGTTTTTTGTCCGCTACGGTCGAGGCGGTGGAGGCGGATCACCCGGGCGACTGCCCCGAGCGGCCGCGCAGTGGCGAGAGGGGCGTTGGGGCCCCGGGGCGTCGTCTCCTGGCGGCCGGCAGGCCTGCCGTGCAGGCCCAAGGGCCCTCGGGGGGGCGGGGCCGGCCTTCGGGCGGCGGTTGGTGGAGGGGGAGCGAGAGGGACAGCGCAGTCCCGGAGATGCGGGCCTATTCCGCCGACTCTCTCTCTCTCTCTCTCTCTCCCTGTTGTGCATCGTGCTCTCCCTCTCTCTCTCTCTTTTGCTCTATGTGTCTCTCTCTCTCTCTCTCTCGTTCGTGCTGTTCCCCTCTCTCCGTGTCTCTCGCCCCCTCTCTCTCAATTTCTCCGCCTGGCCTTCCTTCTCCTCCCCCACCCGCCAGGCGGGCTCGTGATGATTGTACGCGCGCTGGGCGTTTTTTGTGCCCTCTTGTGCGCTGCCCAGCGCAGTGAATTGATGCGGGTCGTGCCGTTCACGCGGCTGCGTTATGACGAAGTAGTGGATTCGTGGATTCGAGCCGCCAACATTCGGGGAGTTGTTTTCTCGAACCCTTGGTCATGTGATTCTGGGCAGTACTGGTGGTCGGCTTCCGCTTGCTCGAAGCCTGGGACCTGGCAGAGCAAAGTGCTGCCGGAAGAGGCCGCCAGGCGCCAGGTGCAAAGGGCAAAGTGCATGCGGACGCCTGCCGAGAGGCGGTGCAGCGGGGGCAGGACGCACCGGCGGGGAGCGCGCTGCGGCGGCGGCCCAGGCGGCGTAGAGGGCGGAGAGGCGCCCTGCCTGGCCAGCGCGCGCGCCACAGCCGGGCGGAGCGGGCAGCCGCCCAGCCACGGGGCCAGCTGCCTGTTGGGCAGGGGCGGGGGGGCCAGCCGCAGGAGCGGCAGGGGCCCGGGAGGGGGCCGGGCGGGGGGGCCACCCAACGCGTGGACCCTTGGGGGTGGAGTGGAGTGGAGTGGACGCCATCACGAGGTGATATTACCAAAACTAAAGAGAACCGACCCCACTCAGAGGACGAAGTACAGGCGGAAGATGTAGAGGAGGAGCGAAATCCCCATCACCAGAGCTCTCACACACCTCGACCGACACGAGTGGCTGCACATTCGTAGAGCGACAGGCTAAGCTGGGATGAACTCGAATCAATATGGCCCAGAACGAACGCGGTGGCGTGGATATAACACCAAGCAGAAACAGTTACGGACTTTGTCGGGCAACCCCACCCATCTCGAGAGAATAGGGATTATCTCCTCCACAGCCAGCCTCGCCCACGACAGTAGCAAAACGTGCAAGGCATGAAACATTGAGATACATACCGCTGGAAGAATGGACGTGGAAACTGCACCCCCCATGTGAACCATAAGCACAATGCCTCTGCCGTGGCAAAAGGGTGCCGAAAGACACGAGGATGCAATAAACCTCCCAGACCACAACGTGTACAGAACTCACCACAAAATTGACGTAGTACGCCCAGGGGAAGGTGGAATAAAGGCCAATTTGAAAAGACACCACCCTCCCCTGGGACGGACCTTGATAAGGAAGTTCAGGACAAGGCGCAACTGGTCGAGGAACCCGTCGAAAACCGAGAGGACCCGATCAAGCACCTGTACGAGATTCCAGAACGAGTACCCGAAGCTGAAAATCTCGAAGCCCATGAAACACAATTTGACCTCCCTTCGTCAACCCTGCTTGAATACCAGTAAGCTAGATTCAACGCGAAGGTGTCCCTCAAGCGCCGCGAGAAGGCGGGAGGCAGAGGAATGGTGCCACATCCGAGAGCCCCAAGATGGTACTACGGCGCGCCGCTCCCCTGTGCTTGAGGCGTGGACCCTTGGGGGGGGGGGGGGGCGCGGAGGGCAGGGCCGCCATGGGGGGGGGGGGGCGGGGGGCGCCAGCGCGGAGCGCGCGAGCGCGAGCCAGGGCGCGCCCCGCGGCAGGGAGCACCCGGCTGGCGCAAGCGCGCAGGCACAAATAGGGCGCGCCCACCTCGGAGGGCGGGCGCCCCAGCCAGGGCCCGGGAGGAGCAGGCGGACGGGGGGCAACAGTGACCGCGCCGCCTTGGAGGGCACCCGCGCACCAGGGCACCTGATCGGTGCAAGCGCATCCCAGACCCCCTCGCATTGTGAACAAATCACGACGGGAGGCTTTTCGCTATCCTCGGCCTTCGGAGACCCTTCCTGGGCCTCGGGACTGCAAAAACGACCCAGTATGAAAACCCAGTCCCAGGGAAGGGGAAGGGGCCCAGCCCTCTGGGGGTCGACGCTGTGAACAAATCACGACGTCGGGGGTCTGGCCTGCCTGCTCGGGCCTGTCCAGGTGCGCGGGGCGGCTGGGGGGGCCCGAGCGCCGCAGTGCGGCAGAGCGCGCCGGCGGCGGGGGCCCCCCTGCGCCAGCGTCGAAGCCAGCCGGGGGGTGAATCCCGCGCGGGCGGGGGTAGTTCCTGGAGAGCCAGGGGTCATCGATGGAGCGCTTGCCTCATTTGCCTTTCCCTCCGCCGCTGCGTACCTGCCGCCCCTGCTGTTGGCGCCATACCTCATCGCAGTCCACCCAGATTCTGCGGTGGCGGCAGAGGGCCTGGATGTCGCTGTGACAGTCGGCCAGGTCCGACAGGGAAGCGCACGCAGAACTCTTCACTGTCGCCTGGGTTGTAGTGCCCCTGGCCCCTGCCCTTGCCGTCCCTGTCGTCGCAGGCGCGGTCCCAGCCTTCCACGAACATCGCCCCGCTGGTGCCCTTGAGCCAGTTGATGACTTCGGGCCAGGTCTCGAAAAGATCCGCCCTGCGGTTCCACACCTGCCCTCAGTCGATGTCGCGCCAGGGCACGTGGTAGAGGCTGCCATTGGGGTCTTGCCAGCCACGCCGGTGGTGCGTCGACTCGCCTCCCCCGTGGGCGGGACTGGGCGCAAGGTTTGCGCTGCGCCGGGACGGTGGGTCGTTTCCGGCGGCGCCTAGTCCGTCGCCGCTGCTCCTGGACCAGGTCGACCAGTCGGCGGCGTTGTGGGTGCGCGTGGCTCTCCTGACCATGGCTGCGAGTGGGGCGCGGTTTGTAGCCAGCCTCGCGTCCCCCCTGGTGGCGCCGTCAGCAGCGCCGCCCGCTGTGGCGCTAGCCAGGCGGCCGCCGCGGATGACCCGGGCCAGGTGCTGGTGGCCCACCCGGCCCTGGGGGCACAGGCAGCGCCCTGTGCGGACCTCGTCGGCTGTTCCCACATCGCGCCAGAGCGGCGTTGTGCAAAAGTGTAGGTCCCCGCCCTCCACCCTCGTCCTCCTGCGCGTGCCGGCCCGTGGCACAGTGGTGGTGGGCGCCGGCGTACCCAACGTGCACCTCGGGGGCCAGCCCCACGCGCTGGTGGGAGACGTCTGGCCTGGCGTCTGGGCGGAACCTGCGGCGAGGATCCGCCTTGTTCGCCGAGGCTGCAGCCTTGTTCGCTGAGGCCTCTCCTGCAGCAGCGCCGTCATCGATCCTCGTCGTCGTCGCCAGGGCCAGGTGGGCGCGATTGGCCCCCATCTTTGCCCCAGTCTGGGCTGTGGCTGGCATTGGGCAGTGGCGACCACCCCGGCGGGCTCGTCGTAGAGCCCCTCGGCTGGAGTGGTGGGGCCGCCGACCCCTTCACCGTCGGCGGCGTTCGCAGCGACAGACTGCTCCGCGCCAGGGGCTGTTCGGTTCCCCGATGGGGGGCCACCCCGTCCAGGGGCAGGGTGCTCGTCCCCGCCGCTGCCCGCCTGTGCAGGGTGCGCGGACCTGCCCTGAGCTGCCTGGCATGCCGCGGTGGCCGGGTCCGCCCGCTCCGCAGCTGGAGCCGCCGAGCCCCCTCGAGCGGGAGCAGCCGCGCCCAGGGCGGAGGCCGCGGCCGCGCAGCCGGCCGCATCCTCACGGGCTCGCTGTCCTGCCCGCAGCTGCTCGGTTGGCAGGGGCTGCCCCGGCCGTGCCCCAGGCGAGGGCGATGCTGGTCGGGCGGGGAGCCGCGCGCCGGTGGAGCTGCAGGGGCGGACAGTAGCTTGCCAGCAGCGGGGGCTCCAGGTCGCCAGTGTCCTGGCCCGCCAGGAGTGGCCCCAGGACCTGCTCGTGGTACCTCGCGGAGTCGGTGCCACGGAGGTCCGCTCTGAGCCCCAGGAAGGCCTTCCAGGGGCCCGCCAGGTTGTCTGACCGGGTGCCCAGGCTGCCCCTTCTCCTGCCGCTCGTGGCGGAGAGCCAGGCGACCGCGCGTGCCAGGGCCGCGCGCCTGGCATCGGGGATCCCGCTCTCGGGCATCGTGCAGCCGCAGATCTGCTCCAGGAACTCGGCGCGCGCGCCGTGGTCCCAGCCGCGAGCGTCGAGCCCTTTGGCCAGCGCGCCCTGGGCTCTTCCCGGCGTCCGGTTCGTCGGCGAAGCCGTGCCGCGCCTCCTCGATGCCTGGGTGCAGGCGCATGGCGGACAGTCAGCCGTGACGTGGCCTGTCGTCGCATCCTCCCTGCTGGGCCTGCCGCGCGGGTCGACCTGGGGGGGGGGGGCCGGGGCAGGGGCAGCCGGGGAGCGGCTGGCCAGGGCTGGGCAGAGCGGCGGAGCCAAGGCATCCAGGTCGACCAGCATGTCGAGCAGGGGAGCGACCACAGAATTGATTTGCCCCAGAGTGGAATGTTTCCTTCTTGAATCCACCTGCAACTCGTGGAACCTTCGCAGATCTACGAATGGTTGACGGCTTCTTTAGTGAAGAGTCGACGTGGAACCCAAGTTTGGGGTAAATCGATGCTGCAGCCCATCCCCCAGGCGAACATTTGTGGAAGCCGGGGCGCGGGCGGCGCCAGGGTCGCGCGCGGCTCGCTGGGGAGGAGCGGCGGGCAGCGCGCAGGGCAGGCGGCACTTGCCCGGAGGATCCTGCCACGCCGGAAGCGGTCGGCCCCAAGCTTTCTGGAAGAAGTCCACGAGAGGAGGTCGTCTTTCGGCCGAGCGGAGAACCTGGCAGCGCCCTCCTTGGCAGGCTGGGGGGATCTGTGGGTCTCCGGCAGCACGCTGGCCGCCGGCTGGCCCGCTTGTCCAGGCCACCAGGTGGGCCGACATGAACTGCCGACTGCACGTAAGAGTGACCTTTCGCCGGAGTGACCTTTGGTGCGGGCCCAATGGCGTCCACCGATCGCCGACCGCGATGCGGTATATTGGCGTCTTGCGCGCTCGGGTTTGGCCCCCCCCCCGCGCGCACCAAAGGTCACTCTCACCCAGGGTCGCTCCTGCGTGTAGCCGAAGCTGCTGGCATGTGCCAGGTCAGCTCCACGCGCCGCGGTCCAGCTGGCCAGCGTCCAGGACCGCTCCGCCGTCCCGCCGGGACGGCAGGCAACGCCGCAGGAGCGACCCGGGCAGAGCAGCCGGCGACATGTTGTATGAGCTTCCGGGTGCTCCTGCTGCAGCAGCCGGCGCAGTGTAAACATTTGCGGCTGCTCCGCAGCCTCACCGCACGTCGCCGACCGACCAGGTCGATCAGCTCGTCGTCGTCATCGTCGTCGTTGTCGTCGTCATCGTCGTCGTCATCGTCGTCGTCGTCGTAGTCGTCGTCGTCGTCGTAGTCGTCGTCGTCGTCGTCGTCGTCGTCGTCTTTCGTCGTCGTCGTCGCCGTCGTCGTCGCGCGCCGCCGGCCGAGCGCCTGCCCGGCTCGGTCCCGCGGGCCCACGCGAGGACCGCCGCGCGCCTCGGCGCGCCGCGCCCCGTGGCCGAAGGCTCGCCTCCTCTGCTGCAGGGCTCGGGTATAGCCAGGACCCCGGGTAAGGTAGGGGAACAAGAAGTGGCATAAACAGAAAGACTCCGACCTCCGAGTTTTTATGTTGATGTCACTTTTTGTCCCCCTATAGGGGGGACCCGGCTAGTGGTAGGGCCCTGGGGCCCCTCAATTGGCCAGATACACGAAGCCAGGTCTGCCGTAGCTGGTGTTTTTCGGGTGGCGGCGGTTCCGGGGTTCGTGGAGATGGGAGGGGGGGGGGCGCCCCCGGTTCAAATCGCTAAACCAGGTTCCACTAAACCCAGTTCTGCCAGCGCCCGAAAGGCGGCGGCGCCCCAGCGGGTGCGGCACGCCGCGCGAAGGCCGCGCGCCGCGCGGGCCAGGGCGGCCTGGGCTGTCACGGGCCTCCAACGTGTCGAGGGAACTCAGCTCCAACGTGTCACGGGCCTCAGGGCGGGCGGCCGACGATCCTCGCAGCGAGGCCTCCAACGTGTCACGGGACTCCAACATGTCACGGGCCTCCAGCGGGCTGTTGGGCTGTCACGTGCCTCAACGGGCGTGCGGAGACGAGGCAGGACAGCTGCCCATAATCTCCGCCCTTCCCTCGTTTTCCTCACTTTTGGGCCTCCCCGGAGGCCCTCGTCGCCACCGCCGGATGCGCCTCTCGAGATTTTGGTCAGAGCGCACCCTGGCAGAGGTCCGTGGAGTAGCGGTATCAGCTCCTTTTGGTTTCCGCAATGATGATGGTGAAGATGATGATGATGATGATGATGGTGATGATGATGCTGATGATGCTGCTGCTGATGATGATGATGTTGATTTTGATGCTGCTGCTGATGATGATGATGCTGGTGATGATGATGATGATGATGAGGATGATGATGATGATGATGGTGATGGTGATGGTGATGGTGATGGTGATGATGATGATGATGATGATGATGATGATGATGATGATGATGATAGCTAATGGTGTTGATGGTGATGGTGGTGATGATGATGATGGTGACGGCTATAATGCTGGTGATGCTGACGATTATGATGATGTTGATGCTGATGCTGATGCTGATGCTGATGCTGATGATGATGATGATGATGATGATGAGGATGAGGATGATGATGATGATGATGAGGTTGATGATGACGATGGTGATTGTGATGACAGCGATGATAGCGATGATGCCGACGATATTCGTTGTGATGCTGGGGTTGATTCTGCTATCGATAAGTATGATGAGTATCGTGATGCTGATGGTGCTGATGATGTGATGATGGCGATGCTGATGATGAGAACGCCCGATAACTCGAGGCCGAGGTTTCCTCACACTCTTCGGCCTCCGGGTGCCCTCGCCGTGCCTCACGGGCTGTCCAAGCAGGGCTCCGGGTGAGGAGGCCAGGCGTATGGCCGGCCCGGACGCGTAATTAGGTCGACCATGCCCAGTCGAGGGTACTCTTGCGTCCTCGCCATCAAAAGGGCCCAGGGGCACACAAGCGAGTATACACAAATTCCATGATCCCCCACACTCTCCCATGTCTTCCGGGTTCTCGTCTTCCCCCTCCCCCTTTCCCATAATTTGTCCATAATTGCTTCGGAGTCGACGGTTCATTGTGTCTGTGTGTGTGTGTGTGTGTTTTCCCCTCCTAGTCTATCCCGACCTATGCAAACCGCATGCCCTGTGGTGCTCTGGGGCCACGTCGCCGTCGGCAGAGTCTCGTGTCCTCTCGGGCGTCCCGTCCCTTCAAGCCTAACTCTAATCGTTGAGAAGCTCCAGGCATCAGGGGCCTGGGCTCGAGCAGCTCCCGGCCGGCCGGCCCGAGGACCTGGAGCCGCTGGAGCAGCTGCAGGAGCTCCTCCAGCAGGGCATCCCGGCGAGCCGGCGGGAGCAGCTCTGGTCGCTCGGGGGGGGGGGGGGCGGTGGGCTCGTCCGGGCGCCGTGCGCCGTGGAGCGAGAGCCCAGCCATTCTCGCGCTGCGAAGAAGTTTCGATGCGAGGTGTCCTCCTCCTCCTCCTCCTCCTCCTCCTCCTCCTCCTCCTCCTCCTCATCCCCCGTTTATTTTTGTCCCGGCCATCCTGTGGTGTCGGGTCCTC
>CAUYUJ010010546.1:252197-257197 GCA_963575745.1 Prorocentrum cordatum
GCGAACACGAAAACACCATATTCACCTTGGCGTGGGGCCCGAAACATAAACTTAGCCTGACGATGGACCCAGACATTCGCAGATGTGGGTACAGCAATTGTGGATATGTTCTTCGGTGTCGCTCCCTATGTATGGAGCCACGACTCAATATGCACACTGCGGTCAGATATGGCTTGCAAGGCACGCCGCCCCAGCAGTTTGAAGCCCGTCTCCGAATGCAGTCGAGACGGCACCGAGCTTGCAGAAGAGTGTGGTCGGTGCTTAACTCCTGAAGGGTGGGGGAAGTGGCTTCTTATATATATATATATATATATACATATATAAGATCGAACCGTGTGAGGGGTGTGCCGAAATGAGTGGCGGGGACGCATTGGAGCGTCGCCGCTGGAGCTTTACGTGGAGCTCCTTATGGGGCCACGAACCGTGCCAGGGGTGTGCCGACATGGGTGGCGGGGACGCACGGGAACATCAACACTGCGGCCTTGCGTAGGTGGAGCTCCCGGTGGGGCCACGATTAGTGTCATGGGTGTGTCAAAATGGGTGGCGGGGACGCACGGGAACGTCGCCACTGGGGTTTTGGGTGGAGTTCCTTATGTGGCCACGAACCGTGTGGGGGGCGTGCCGAACATGTGTTGCGAGGACGCATGGGAACGTCGCCGCTCGAGCTTTAGGTGGAGCCCCCTTTGGGGCCACGAACCGTGTGAGGGGTGTGCCGAAATGAGCGGCGGGGACGCGTGGGGACGTTGCATTGGGGCCTTAGGTGGGGCTCCCTATGGTGTCACGAAGCGTATGACGGGTGTGCCGACATGGGTGGCGGGGACGCATGGGAGCGTCGCCATTGGAGCCTTCGGTGGAGTTCCCCGTGGGCCCACAAACCGTGTCAGGGGTGTGCCGAAATTGGTGGCGGGGACGCATGCGAATGTCGCCGTTGGGGCGTCACATGGGGCCACGAACCGTGTCAGTGGTGTGCCAAAATGGATGGCGGGGACGCATGGGGATGTCGCCGCTGGAGCCTTGGGTGGAGCTCCCCATGGGGCCACGACCCGTGTCAAGCGTGTGCCGAACTGGGTGGCGGGGGCGCATGGGAACGTCGCCACTGGAGCCTTAGGTGGAGCTCCCTATGGTGTGGCGAAGCATGCGAATGGTGTGCAATAATGGGTGGCGGAGGCGCATGGGAACGTCGCCGCTGGGTCCTTAGGTGGGGCTCCCTGTGGAACCACGAGCCCTGTGAGGGGTGTGCCAAACTGGGTGGTGGGGGCGCATGGGGCGTCGCCACTGGAGCCTTAAATGGAGCTCCCTATGGAGTCACGAAAAATTTGAAGGGTGTGCCAAAATGGATGTCGGGGACGCGTGGGAACGTCGCCACTGGAGCTTTCGGTGGAGCTCCCGATGGGGCAACGAACCGTGTGAGGGGTTTGCGAGAATGGGTGGCGGGGACGCATGAGAATGTCGCCACTCGAGCCTTAGCTGGAGCCCCCTCTGGGGGAGTCACGAACCATGTCAAGGGTGTGCCAAAATGGGCGGTGACGACGGCAATGATGTTGATGATGGTGATGGGAGGAGGGAGGAGGAGAGGCAGGAAGGAATGAATGCAGGGTGTTGCCCGGTAGCCCGGGAACCCAGAGCCGGAAACCCCAGAACCCAGCGGCCTACCGAAGTCGGCCGCCCATTTTCGCCAAATTCTTTAAGATCCGCCTGGACCCCTTCAGTGCAAGCGCTGATTGGGGAACCATGCCGTAACATACCATAACTGATACAGTGTCGCACAATACATTGCAACATAACATGACAGGTCGTACCACGTACCATGGCATAGCGTGACATAACGTATACGATTCCAGGAGGACGCTGCATACCATAGCATCACAACGTAGTATCGGCCATACCAAAATGTAGGAAGGTTTTGCATGTCATAACAGAGCATGTTAGCGTACATCTTAACAGGTCCTCGCATAATAGACCAGACTTGTTACATGAGTCGGCCACGCTTGCCACGAGCCTGCGAAAGTGGCTACACTTGCGCAGCTCGAAGCTCCCAAGTAGCCGCGAGGACTCGGCTGTGTGGTCCCCGACTCCACTGGACCTCCCAGGAGCCCACGAAAGTGGCGACAATTGCGCAGTCCGCAGCATACTCGGGAGTAGCGAGGTCTCGCCTGGGTGCGCGTGGCCCCCGACTCCGCTGGACCTCCCAGGGGGAGCCCACGAACGTGGTGAAACTTGCCCAGTTCGCAGCCACCCACGGAGCCGCGAGGCTTCGGCTGGATCCGCGCGGTCCCCGTCTCCTGTGGACCTTTCAGCAGCCCACGAAAGCGGCGACCGTTGCGCGGTTCGCAGCGCACCAAGGAGCAGCGAGGTCTCGCCAGGGTGCGCGTGGGCGCGTACTCTCCTACTCCGCCGTGCCTCCCAGGAGCCTAAGAAAGTGGCGCCAGTTGCGCAGTTCGCAGCCACCCAGGGAGCTGCGAGGTCTCGGCTCGGTGCGCGTGCTCTCGTGACCCCGCCGTGCCCCCCAGGAGCCAACGAAAGTGGCGCCAGTTGCGCAGTTCGCAGCCACCCAGGGAGCTGCGAGTTCTGCTCTGGGTGCGCATACTCCGTGACCCCGCCGTGCTTTTCAGGAGCCCACGAAAGTGGCGCCAGTTGCCCAGTCCGCAGCCACCCAGGGAGTCGCGAGGTCCCGTCTGGGCGCGCATACTTCGTGATTCCGCCGTGCCTCCCAGGAGCCCACGGAAGTGGCGCCAGTTGCCCAGTCCGCAGCCACCCAGGGAGTCGCGAGGTCCCCTCTGGGTGTGCGTATTCCGTGACTCCTCCGTGCCCCCTAGGAGCCCGCGAATGTGGCGCCAGTTGCGCAGTTCGCAGCCACCCGGGGAGCTGCGAGGTCCCGTTTGGACGCGCGTACTTCGTGACTCCGCCGTGCCTCCCAGGAGCCTACGAAAGTGGCGCCAGTTGCGCAGTTCGCAGCCACCCAGGGAGCTGCGAGGTCTGGTCTGGGTGCGCGTACTCCGTGACCCCGCCGTGCTTTGCAGGAGCCCACGGAAGTGGCGCCAGTTGCCCAGTCCGCAGCCACCCAGGGAGTCGCGAGGTCCCCTCTGGGTGTGCGTATTCCGTGACTCCTCCGTGCCTCCTAGGAGCCCGCGAATGTGGCGCCAGTTGCGCAGTTCGCAGCCACCCGGGGAGCTGCGAGGTCCCGTTTGGACGCGCGTACTTCGTGACTCCGCCGTGCCTCCCAGGAGCCTACGAAAGCGGCGCCAGTTGCGCAGTTCGCAGCCACCCAGGGAGCAGCGCAGGACTGGAGGGGAGGAGAAGAAGGTGTGCGACCACAGTTTCGTATTCGAATCTAACTGCCAACGCAGGAGGATTAAGACAAGTGGGCAGTGGTTTCGGAGTGCCCGTTCATGATCCAGATTTTTGCCACCGCGTGCGATGTGTACCGTTTTTGACAGGGATGGTGGTGGGGGGCTCATTGTTCCTGGTTGGCGGCCGGTCGAGTGGAGGAGGGGGGGCAGTGATTAACCCCTCCCCGAAAGGGAATACGGGGTTGGAATCATTACCTCTGAACCACCTGCGCCCAGACAGCTCGTGGGGCGCAGGAGAAGCCAGCCGTCGCTCGTGTTTGCGTTGGATGTCTGGGTCGACCCTCGTTCCGCGATCTTCTGGAGACCCAAAAAGAAAACAATCAGATTCGAGTGAGGGGGGCGAGCGGTCTTACACCGTCCCCGGGTGCATGGCTGCCGTGGGGATGCGCTGTGCGGACTCCTATTGCTCTTCCTTGCCGTCGTCGTTCTCGCCCACGACCCGCCCGCGACCCACCCGCGACCCACCATCCGCGATCCACCTGCGACCCGCCCGAGACGACCCACCCGTGCCTCGGGCCGAACGAAAGGGGGGGATAGGGAAAGGGGGGGTACGAGATCTGCTGCATGCAGCTAGTTTCCGCCCCGCCGCCGGGCCCATTCCTCGATACATGGGCGCCTCCCGGCGCCGGGAGGCGCCGGGAAAATCAGCTACGCGAGCTGATTCTCAAACCCCCCCTTTGCTATCCCCCCCTTTCGCCCGACCCGAGAGCCCCCCCCCACATCTCTGTGACGGACGAGCGGCGCCTGCGGCGCGGCGGGCCCGCGCTGCACCGCGCAGCAGAAATCAGGCGCCCTGCGGCGGGCCATGTCGGCGCGCTCGAGCCCTGGAGACCGCCGACAACCGGCCCTCCCGCCCCCTCGCTCTGATCCGCAAGCGCGGGGGGGTTATGGCAAACAAGCTCAACTCTCCATGCCCTCCGCCTTCTCCTCCTCCTCCTCCTCCTCCTCCTCCTTTCCCTCCTCCTCCGCCTTCTCCTCCTCCTCCTCCTCCTCCTCCTCCGATCCTGGGCACCCATCAGGCCAGGGGTGGCCCTAAACGCTGTTTTGCTAGGCTTCGGCCGTGTTGTGTGTCCGTTTTGGGCAGGGGGGCTACAGGAAAACGGGTAGGGCAGCACGAGAAACAAAGCGACAACAAAACGAGAAACAACGTTTAGGTCCAGCCCTGCATCAGGCATATTAATAAATGGCGCAAATCTTCATGGACTCCAGATTGCGTGTAAGAGCCTCAAGAGTCTGGACTGGGCCCCGGGCGTTCTCTGTTCTTTGGATGCTTTCTTGTTGATTATATCGTAGAGCCGTCGCACCTCTGGACCAGGACGGCTGTTGTCGAAACTGCGTGGAGCGAAGCCCCTCTCCCCCTCTTGGGCATCTCAATGTGTGCTGGGCTTTCTCCTCGATCGGGGCGCTGAGGTAAAACATCGTCTCAGCGATGATTCCTTGGCGCGCGAGGCGTTGACTGAGCAGCTGCGCTCTGTAGCGCGACTCGCTTGTCCGCCACAGCTCCTGGCAAAGACGAAACCTTAGCCCAGAAGTTTCTCAGTCCCGGACAGGGGTGCATCCTCCTCCTCCCCCTCCTCCTCCTCCCCCTCCTCCTCCTCCTCCCTCCTCCTCCTCCCTCCCCTCCTCCTCCGCCTCCTCCTCCTCCTCCTC